>WAAD01010419.1:132798-148375 GCA_013389945.1 Fregata magnificens | reverse complement strand
TAGATGGGCATCACATTTGCTAATCTCCAGTCCACTGGGACCTCCCTGGTGAGCCAGGACTGCTGATAAATGATGGAAAGTGGCTTGGTGAGCAGTTCCGCCAGCTCCTTCAGTACCCTTGGGTGGATCCCATCCAGCCCCATAGACTTGTGTGTGTCTAAGTGGTGTAGCAGGTTGCTAACCATTTCCCCTTGGATTATGGGGGCTTCATTCTGCTCCCCGTCCCTGTCTTCCAGCACAGGGGGCTGGATACCCGGAGAACAACTGGTCTTACTATTAAAGACTGAGGCAAAAAAGGCATTAAGTACCTCAGCCTTTTCCTCATCCTTTGTCACTATGTTGCCCCCTGCATCCAATAAAGGATGGAGAGTCTCCTTAGCCCTCCTTTTGTTGCTAATGTATTTATAGAAGCATTTTTTATTCTCTTTTACAGCAGTAGACAGATTAAGTTCTAGCTGGGCTTTGGCCCTTCTAATTTTCTCCCTGCATAACCTCACGAGATCCTTGTAGTCCTCCTGAGTTGCCAGCCCCTTCTTCCAAAGGTCATAAGCTTTCTTTTTTTTCCTGAGTTCCAGCCAAAGCTCTCTGTTCAACCAGGCCGGACTTCTTCCCCGCCGGCTCGTCTTTTGGCACATGGGGCCGGCCTGCTCTTGCGCCTTTACGATTTCCTTCTTGAAGAATGTCCAGCCTTCCTGGACTTCCTATCACTGTCCACCTCTGCCTCTGACCTCCTTAAATGGGATCCCGAGGAGCACTGCACGTGTAACCACGCTCACAAGCTTATACTCGAAATGGGAAGAGCCTGGTGTTGTGTGCTGTCCGTCTGTCCATCCTGCCTCAGGCTTGGAGGGATTTTTTTCTCCCAACCCTGCAAGAGTTATTTTAATTTTCTCCAGCCGCCAGCATCCAAGAGCTGCACACTTATTAATTCCCATTCAATTAATAGCTCCCCTAATCTCATTCCGAGGCTAATCTCTTTCCCACTGTATTGCAACGTAAGAATTACACGCTTTTTGTTTCGACGAATATGATAAGGGGAGGAAGCTGCCTGCGTGAGGAGCTGCAGGCAGACCTGCCCCAGGCACATGTGCCTGCCCACGCTCCTGCATCGGTCCAGTTTTTCTTGCAAAGCCTCCAGGCGTGTGAAATATGGGAAATATAGGAAAAGCAGCTTCTGGAAAGAAGTGCTTTCTTCAGCCATCCTCACAGGGCATCCGTGTCGTCAGAGCTGGGCAGCCTGGAGCCATCCTCTTCACCGCAGCAAACTCGGGGCTGTCAGAATTGCACTTTCTTGGGTGCCAGCAATATTCCCATTTACCTCTGCCCAAAGAGCTGCAAAATACCCAAAGCAGAAGAGAGAAAAATCTTCTCCTATGGTGTGTAACAATCTTGAGCTCCCTTAAAAAGCATTTGGGACAAAGCAGACTATTTTTAAGCATCGTGTCCCTTTAGAGAGGCACGCAATTTTATCCAGCAGCCCAGAGGAAAGTGCTGGTTTATGCCTACCGAAGTAATTCCCTATTTAACGTAGCCAGCCTCTTTTATCTTAAGCACGTTCTCATTACTTACGGGTTTTCACTGTTAAATGGAAAAGCTATCAAGTGTGCTAAAATTTATAAATGAGTTATTCAAGAAGCACAATGATAAGAGCGCCTGGGGCGCAGGGCAGGGTGAGACCAGCTGAGTGGCAGCCGGGGTGGGTGCGATGGGTCCATCTCCCTGGCCGGCCTGCAGGGAGGGAGCGGAGAATGCTACGGCTCCAGTCTCGCCTCATCCTGTGCATGTTTGGGGGCGGCTTCTTGCTTTTTCCCAGAAGGAAAATAATTGAAAACTACTATGTGAATTCTGTGTTTAAAACGAGCAAACAAGATTTTCCTCTGAGAGCAGTACAACTTTGAGACCCCAGAAATCGCATTCACACAAACCAAAGTACTCTGCAACCCTCTGTTTGAAAAAATAACTGTCGATTAAATATCAGCTTGGAAAAGTGACAAGGGTTAGCTTCCAATTTAAAAATCCTGTCGAAGTAGAAGCAATGCTTGGGCTGTATTTTGTGGAGGGTTTGATGCTATGGATGGGAAAGGGATTCGGTTTGGAGGGCAAAGCGAAAGCTGAGCTCCAGTCGCACTGCTGGCTCTCAGGGCAGAGGCAACACCTCGGAGCAGTTTCCAGACCTGCCAGCCCCAGGGAAAAGCAGCTTTTGGCTTTCAGGAGTGTGTCCCAGGCCCTGGTTTACAGGGGTGTCTGTGGTGAGCCCCAGCACGAGCAGAGGCACCGGGGACCAGTCCCCACCACACTGGGGTGGCTGGAGGGGTCCATCCTCCATCACAGGGACAGTGCTGATTCCATGCTGCTTTCAAGGCATTAATTTTTTTTTCCTTGTGAGTTATTTTAGGACATCTCCTTTCTCCCAGCCCAAGCAGCCATGCACTAAGCATGCTCAATTCTCCCTCCCTCCCTTAATTAATAACAAAACCTCCGGCAAGGCTTAGCCGCTGGTGTTAATTGGAGCACAGCACGGGCGATGGCAGTCGGCGCCAGCCCTGCTAAGAGGATTATTCACTTTCTGTTTCACTGACTTCCAGTTCCAGTGGGAAAACCGGTGGCACGAGGCCGTCGCCGAAGCCCAGGCTGCAGTATGAGCTATGGGGACATAAACATTCACCGCAGCAATGTGCTACACTGTCCTACCCTTTATATAGTCTGGGTCAGTCTTGGGAGGTAACTTCAGGTTTTTTTCTTCCGTATAATGTAGGATCAGGTTTTATATTGCTGAAAGGTACTTCTGTTCCTTAGCTCTGCTACTCGGCTTTCTTGCAGAGGAATGCAAATGTTGGTCCCACGCTTTCTTGCAGCACAGTCAGAAATACCTAACCCACCCACTTTGCAGTTTAGGAGTAGCTGAAGATGGAGTTTCTGCCTTGCAAGGGTCCTGTAAAATAAACAGACAAAGCTCTCAAGAGCTGGATTAAATCTACCACTTCTTCTGAACTCCTGCGCTCAGTATGTTGATTATTAAGGCATTTAAATAGATACAGTTGGTTTATTCAAGATATTATCCTGGAATGACTGTAGGGAACTGAATCTGCCATCTGTTTGGGAGCCAGCCTCTCCTATTAGACACAGCATAACCCCAATGCCGATTGCTGAGCCAAAATACCAGCACCTGTATCTTGGTTTTCACTATACACCTTGAAGCCTTGCTGGGAATAGGAGTAGGGAGAGACGCCTTCAGCAGTAACATCTCTCTCCATCATACTGAGAGCTTTCCTTCTTCGCTGCATCACAGGGCTCCTCGGATCAGGGAATACCGAGAGCTTATGTCAGTGATAATCCTCTTCGTGGCTGCAGGCAGGAGACCTTCTCTTGCCCCAAAGACTCAGATGAAGTTGAAGGACTATATTGCTTGTCACTGTACCTTATGCAGAAGGCAGCATGCTGTTGAGTGTACATAGCACGTGTTGGCCATGGCGGTGTCCCCTGCACATCTTCTTGCAGCCTCCGGCTCCCTGTCCCCAGGACTGGAGAGGATCTGCTTTCCCATCCCAGCACAGGCGAGCTCACAGCTCACGTTAACGGCCCGCAACCTGCCAGAGCTATAGCCTAAAGACCTGGAAATTATCCCTGCGCACCAATAATCCAGACTTTTAATATGTATCGTGTTGTTCCCTCTGTGATAATGTAGATCAGTCTTGTTCTGTCCTGCTGCGTTGTGCTAGTGTGTCACTGGTGAATAAGCAGCCAGGAGCTGGCAATGACATTGCTTTATGCCTGAAGCTTTGCCTAAGTGGGTTACAGCCTGAGACTAGCTAGCAATACCTCTGTTTAAATAGTGCATGTATCAGAAATAGATCTTTTCTCTAAAGTAATAGGTCATGGCAATTTGCTTTCTATTTTTTGCTGTCCTACCCTGGCATTTGTGTGCCGAGTTCAGCAGCGTCCCTCTGACCTGCTGCTCTGCAATGAGAGCTTTCAGAAGCAGAGCTTTTTGATTTTCGGTTTTCCACAGGGGGAAAAAAAATGCATGTTTCTCTGTCCCTGCAAACAGTGGGGGCCTTTCTGCCATGGAAATGGCTTTGGCCTGATGCCACACGCAAGGGGAGAGGTTGGGAAGATGCCCCGTCTGGGCAGGGCAGCTGAGCCACAGGCGCCTGGGACCCTCCAAACCCCCCAGCCTTCAGCCCTGCCTGCGAGAGCTTACCATTCCTTAGCCTTATTTAAACCCCCTTTGGCCAGAGTTCTGTACCCATCCTCTGCGATGCAAAGTGGCTTTACAGGATCAGAGGGAGCGGGGACTGTTGGTACCCACGTGCTCTCTGCTGTCGCCAGTGCCGGTGACTTCCCTGCAGGCTTTCCCATGCCCCGTAGCCGCTTCTAGACAATGCTTTCACCCTGTAAAATGGGCAAAGGTTTGGTTTGGTTGTTAAATTCAGCCTCAAAGCCATCCCTCATTTCACCTGGCTTTTGCCTGAGTGCCCACCCAGCAAGCCCTCGGAGGGGATGGGGCTGCCTTCCCTCCCACCAACACCAGTAAAGGAGGTTATACCTGAGCCTTGCCCGGGGGAGGCGACAGGCTCAGGGACAGCAGGAGCTGCTTAGGCTGGCAAGCAGAGATGGGATCCTGGGAAGGAGCAAAACAAGCAAGGCTTTTGCCTACAAGGGTAAGGTTGCTCACTGTGGCTGTAGGACAAGGCCATATACTGCAGTAATTGTTTATTTGCTTCATCGCTTCAATTTCCAGCACACAGATACTAAATAAGGCTCCTCAGAGGAGAGGAAAATAAATTCTCTCTGAGAATTATGTTCTGCGAGATTCTATAGAGAAAACCATAAATTCATCAGATGCATTTTGTAAAAACAATTAAAAATAATTTAACTTGACACCAATAGTGTTAAATGAGATTATGAAAAGCTGAAAAAAATAGGCTCACCATTTAATAAGATAATTGTATTCGGTACCTATCCTTTTCACCTTTTCTGGCTGCTATTGCAGAATATTCCTCCCACCACCTGCACCTCATGCATGCTTCCACTTCTAGATTTCTTGAGGAATAAGGCTCCTGGGGCAAACCCATTGCCCATCCGCGCTGGGGATTTGCTGCCAGCCATGCTGCAGTATGCTAACAGCCATCCTCACTGGCCATCCCCGCTCCAGGCAAGCCTGTCCGGTTGGCACCACGCAATAAATTATAGATGATATAAATTGAGTTGCAGAACAAGACTGTGGCTCTCGCAGCAGCACCCGTCTCTGGCAGTGGGTCGTGCAGGCACAGCACCCACCCCGGTTTGTTCCTCCCCATTTCCTTGGGTGCTATAAGCCCTAGGGCTCTGCCCATCGCTCAGGGCTGGAGAGATGCCGTCCCCATCGGCAGGAACCAGTGGCTGAGGGCAGAAGAAAGGTCATGAGCTCCACCATGCATGCAGCAAAGTCACTACGTGGTCAATGTCCACCCGCTCCCTCCTTGTGTTTTTGGGGCTGGAAAAGCCACAAAATGGGGCTGTTTGCCGGAGCGAAGCTGTGCTCAGAGGCCCCAGCCCCGTGCTTGAAGGCTATCAATCAGCTGAAAAGAGCAGTGAGTGATGGAATCAAGGCAAGACAAAGCACATACAGTTGCTTTCAGGCTAATATGTAGATTTATGCAGAAAACAAATATAAAGAGCTGCATCTGTTGCAAGCAAAGTATAATTCATCATCCGGGAAGAGGACTTGTTTCCTCATAGCTACATTTGCTGTAGTTACATACTTTATTTTCCCTGGTTTTGCATGTCGTGGATTTTTGGGGGTTTTTTTGAAGTTACATTTCTTTCCTTGAATACAGATGAGTACCAAAATACTTCCCAGTGCCGGCTGACCAGATTCCTAATGTGGTACCTTAGAAATCTATGGCCATCGGATCTTCGTTATGTTTTGCAAAACTAAGTGGGTAAAAAGCCAGCAATCAGTCTTTGAATGAGTGCAGGGCTGTTAGGTGTGATAACAGATAAGGCTTTCCTGGCCTTCCCGTATTTGCAATCTGTTTAGTCTTCTGCAACCCAAGGGATGATGGAGGGAAAGCCTTCTAACTCAAATTTGCCCTCTAAGAGGCGGCTGTTACGCATGCACATATATTTTGGAAAGCAATTCTTTGGTGCTTGAAAGGAAGCTGTGACCGTGCAGCTGCAGGTTCTGACACCCTTTGCTGCCTCTTTGGGCTCCCACGTTGCCCCTGCTGCTACGGGGCTTGCCCACAGGCGCAGCACCCCAAGCCAGGTTTTGGGGATAACTGCAGGGAGATACTCGAGGAGGCTGCTGGCTCTGCCCGAGGCCACAAGAAATGGGTCGGTGGTCTCAGTGATACCCTTGTAAACACAGTTCTCGTCAGCCAAAGCAGAAAGGAGAGCAAAGGGGGGGCATCCCATGGACCAGCCCACGCCACCCAGCACTGTGCTGCTTCTAGCGAAATAAATAATAGGAAAAGCTGTGGAGGAAAAAGCAGTGCACGGAGTTCAGTGTCATCCCTGAAATTTAGAAGGAGAAAAAAACCCAACAAACTAAGAACAGTTCATTCTTAGTCTGTTTATTGAGCTGTTATGTTAATATTGCATTGCTGCAAACAGCTGTATTAAGCATATCATAAATCATTAGAGAAAAGCAAAGCAGCAGTATGTACTCCTGTAAACCTGAACTGCATCTAAATGTATATGGGCTTGTAAAGATGCAGAGACAAAGAAATAACAGAAGATAATTGCCCTTGACTGGGAACTGGGAATCAGCAAGAGTTGTACACTCAAAATTAAATGGTAATTGAGCAGATTGATGGAACCTGATCCCACCCTTTGAAGGGCACCTGCAGAAATATCTCTTTCAGCAGTAATTGCACCTTCTCCTCTCCCAGTGCATAGGTTCCCTCTGCGTCCCAAGTTCTGGCTGCTTTGGGCTGGGTCTATTTATAGGTAACCTGAATCCACCCCTGCACTGAACTGAACTAAAAGAGTGGTGAAAGGACAGTAAAACTTCTTGGTAAACATTACGCATGGGAAGAGATTGTCTAACTGCATAAGGAATATCCTAACTTTATTTTCCAAACCATTTTCTGTGACTCTCATTTAATAGGTTTGGGCAAGAAATTATTCACTGTAAGATATTTATGGTCCCAGAAAAAAACTCTCAGCCCTAAATCAGGCAGTAGGCTGGATTGCCCAGGGTGCAACAAAAAGTTGGGAGAAATTCCTGAACGTTGGTTCTTGCTCTAAACGTTACCAGCTTCAGCTCCGCCAGCCAGGACAAAATCTGCTGCGATACCGATGGAGCTGAGTGCCGTCCTCCCTGGTTTTGTTAATAATTATCTTCAAACTCCAGCTATGATAACCAGAGGCCCCCGAGGCAGATATCGCTCTCCTCATTGAAACTTAATTAAGGGGCCGATTCCTCCCCCTGTTCCCGCATCCCTCGCCCCGCACCTCGGCAGGGCAGCAGTGGTTATGCCCAAAGGATCGCGAGCAGGAGGGGTTTCTGAGCAGAAACACTGCATAACCTTCTCTGCACATGTTGAAATTCGTGAGTTAATGCATTTAGAGTAACCAACATAAATATTAAGATGCGGCAGCGCTCTTGTGGACTCTTGCATTTGAAATATTTCAGCTATTTCCCTACTTGCATTCCTTACCCACATGCCTTCGAAACCAGTTTATAAAAGGGCATTTTTTTTTCCATGGCCTTGATGATTACACCGAATTCCAGTGGCCTTTTGACAGATAAGGAGGATCCCTATTGACCTTGCTTTTTGTTTACCCTAAGTGTTTTACTGGCCCTCCTGTGCCTGCCAGACGTAACTGGCCCGCGGAAAGCAGCCCCGGCAGGACGAAGAGCAGAAGGAAAGGAATTCAAAACCTCACTGAGTGTCGATCAAGCCCAGCAATATGTCCTTGCTGGAAAAATACGGGATAGCAGACATATTTCTGGCTTGGTTGAGAGGAGGAGGAGGGATGATGATCAGGTTTCCTAAGGTACCAAGCACATCTGCATCAACCCACCTCAGCTTCCCAGTCCTGGTCCCCGAGATGCCACGTGTCACCCCCAAGGACAGTGGGACAGTGGGGTGCATTGGGTGGTGTTGCGCTGGGCATGGCCAGGGTGGGGTGGAGGAGATAGACATCCGCACCAGGAGGAGTCATAGGAGAAGGAATAAGCAGAACTCTTCATCTGGAGGTAACCATTATCCGAGCAGTCCTTGGAGAATGCCAGCACCGGCCTGCTAATAACTTAATTGCAACCCATTTACTCTTTGAAGGGTATTTTTTGGTAATTGCCCTTAATGCATCTTTGTTAAAGCAATGAGGCAGTATTCCCTTCCTACTGATTTCAGCATAATTTCAGTTTAAATATATTCAAGTGGTAATCCCTGCCTTGCTGAAGCAGTGATAAAACCTGTGGTGTGTGTATCAGTACATTTCACAGTGTTTGGGAATAAAATTAGTTATCCTGGCTGGGCAGTTTGGTCTCCTGAACGACAGATCTCAAGAGATTTCAGCAGTTTTCTCTTCTATGCTGTTAAAATGGTCAAGAAATAGTTTTAATTTAAGAGGATTTTTTCCTTCCTTTTTTCTCCTTCATAATCCACTGAGAAGCAGAAAGGTGTGGTGAGTGCTTCTGAAAACAGAGGTGTGCCCTCTCTTCTTCCTTCTCCACTGTTATCTTTCTGAGTATTCCCCAGATGTCAGGATGTGAATTTGTCATTGAGTTTGGTCAGAGATGCATATAAAAAGAGTTAAATAAGATATGTAAGAGAGGTTGTTTAAAAAGCTTGCCCCTCTTCACCTGCTTGGTTCTTGTGACGTTGCCCCTCCGTTCATCCTCCAGCCCATAGCAAATCATTTAGAGGAAAACCAGTTTGGACAGGGACTTTTTTTTACTATTCTTGAAGTTGTACAAAGGATAGGAGACAAAGCGGTCTTCACAGGTGTGTGTTATGACACCCGTAAAGGCCGTTTTTGCAGCCTCTATATAGCTGCAGTGGTATTGACGTGGCCATCGTACCCAGCAGCATCGGTCCCCGTACTGTGACCCCGCTGATGTGGGGAAGACCTGCGGGAGGTCTGTGCTCCTCCGAGCCTCGGCAAGGGAGCTCGGAAAGCCCTGGCAGGGGATGAGCCATCCCAGCAGCTTTTATTGCTGTAAAAATTGAATCCCAGTATGGGGAACTGGGGCCTGCCAGAGCCAAAAAAGATGAACACGGCCTAAGAGGGGATTAGTTTTGAGACGCTGCCGTTATCCCTCTCCTCCACCTCTGTCACCTCCTCTGCCAGCAGAAGAGCTTTAATGAGAGCATAATCACTCAGACTCTTGCTGCCTTGTGCAATTTCCTTCCCCCCTTATCCCCTCTCTAAATTAAGCAAAGGATTAATTTGCTAAATTTAAATAGTTAAACCTGCAAATCCAAATGGCAGCGTACGAAAACAATTCCTGCAAAGGTTTTGCTTGCAGCCACGTAAGCTGCCCCGTGCCGTGCCCTCCAGCTCCCCCGAGGTCGCAGCTGCCCAGGGAGGGATGCAGTTGGCCAGACCCCGTGTCTGCACCCCACCGGGCTGCAGGTGAGTGCCCCACCCTGTTAATTTTTAAATGAAATGGTGTTATTTTGTGCGTTTCAGGGGTGGCGTATGTTTGGTTTGTTGCTGGAGTCTCAGTTGCAGGGATGCACGGGGCTGGCTGGGAAACGTGCAGCAATGCAGCACCCTTGTGCTTCTAACTCCTGAAGCCAAACCATCAGGGTTGTGGCATGTGACAGGGCTAACATGAGCATGCAGGGACTGCAGGATGTTATTTATGATTTTTAGAGAGGAGATGACCTTTTATCTATGAATAAGGAGTAGTAAATCAGAAAAAAATGTTTGAAATACCAGATGCAATGCAAGTTTATATCGAATGCAGCGAGCCAGCAGCATGCAAGGGCATTTGGCTGCTTGAGCTTTTAAAAGTTTCTGAAGGTGTTGACCACACCACACGGGGCTGCAGCTGTAGCTGCAGCAGCAGTCTGGACATGCACCTGCTCTTCTGAAATATTTATCCCTCTGAAGGGATCACAGAATTTGCGTTATCTGTGGACCGTTTTCAAGCATTTTTATCACAAGGCTCTTCCCCTGTTACTCTCAAGCCAAAGCAATCTCATTTTCTTCCTTTTCTGGTTTATTTACTGGGTGGAGATGTAAGCTGCTGGCCCCAGGGGTCACACAGCACTTAAACAGGGCTCCAACACTCCCTGAAAACAAAGTACTGAGCAAAATCCCATCCCAGCGCCCAGGGGTGGGAGAGTGCTGCCACCTCTTCTTCACTTGGGACAAGGCGATGCAAGAAGCCCTAGTTAGGTGTGATCACAGCTGCTCCCAGAACAGCAGAAATCCCATGAGGTGGGAAAATCTTACAGGTGGGACCTTGTGGGCAGTATAAGAAAAATTAGGGCAGGTAAAAAAAAAAACCCAAAGCATCAGCGCCTGCCTGCACGGGTGAGCAGGGGACGGCAGAGACGCGGGTACAGCCGGTGGCACACGGCACCAAGGTCAGCTGATGGAGGGAACAGCACCTCTCACATGGGTATATTTATAAACGCGTTACAGTCATCACTTCTGTACGAGTGATGCATTCCTCTTCCCAGCAGCATCTGAGCTTAAACTTGACCTTTTTTCATTCCCCTGCCTACTCTGATGTCTGCGGAAATTAGTTTAGAGGCACCAATATGCCAGCTCGGTTGTATCCGGGACTCTGAGCGTCACCTGGGAAAATAGCTAAATAACACCAACTGCAGCTGAACACGACGAGGAGAATACTCCAACATCCCCAAGTTGTGGCTCCATCCTCCCGCAGTCGTCCCTGGCCCCTCTGGTAGCTGACAGCGGGACCCTGGCGCTGCTCTCTCCCACGTGCTGCAAGACGTGCGTGGGAGGCTGGCACGGCTCGGCACAGCTCGGCACGGCTTGGGCAGGCAGCAGGCCAGGGCCGCCTTGCACAGGAGTTTGTTAAATCTCTCCAAGAGAGCCTAGAAAGCATGAGCAGTACCTCCCAGCGCTAGCTGGGGGCTAGGCTGGCGGCGGGGCATCAATCAAGCAAAGGGTACTAATAGGAAACAGCGACAGATGTCAAGCGTGTGGTGCTCCTATATATAATTTGGCCTTAAAACACAAATTCATGAGTTCCTGTTTGCTTTCGTAATGTTGGAAGGTGTCTGTCACCATGGTATCTGCGTGCTGCAGGCAGGACAGAACCAGGCTCTCCTGCAGACCAAAAAAAGCAGGGCTTTTTCCCCTTGGAAATGGTGTAACGCCCATCCTGAGCTGTGGGGAGAAGCTGGGGGGTGTGCTGCCAAGGAACACCCCAGATGGAGGCAGCTTGTGGGCTCTCCTCCCTCCTCCTCCTCCCCAGATGGTGCCGGAGCGGGGCCATGGCACGTTGGGGACAGCTGTGGTTCCTGGGACAGGGAATATTTACCAGGGCAGATATTTTAAAGATGCCTCAGAATTAAGGCGGTGATGTGAATGAAGCCAGGGACCCTTCTGGTTCCTGCAGGCTTAGGAAGAAGAAACCACAGCTATTGCACTTGGCTTACGCTTTATGCAAAAACTGGCAGATGCATTATTTGTAATGAAAGATTAGAATACCTCCACAGTGAGGTCAGCAAGGACAGACCCACGAAATGTGCGGCAGAAAACTTTTGTAGAAGAGGAATGGGTAAACAAAAGCTCCTGAATAAAAATGGCCAGTTTAGGGGCCAGTGAATATATTGTCCATCCGATTTTTGGAGGCCCACGCTCACTTTTGTGTGTGTTGGGGTCCAACGCAGACCTCGGGCAAATGCTGACAGCCTTTCTCCTGCCCGTGGGATGACAAAACCCAGAAATACTTACAGAAGGCTTGTACCAGGAAAAGGAAATGTGCATTGATCTCGGTGCAGTCCTTTCCCTTTTTAGGGGTGGTGGGAAGCATAAATTCTTTGTGTTTGGAGGAAACTGCATTCCTGTACGATCTTGGGGCAGGTAGGTCAGCACCATTTTCCTGGCAAGTCCCCACCTGCATAATGACAGTGGTCAACTCTGCGTGGAAGTCAATTAAAGAGTAATCCCCCCAGAAACCCCAGCCAGACTTTTAAGGTAAACGCACAGTTTCCTTGGACCAATTATGGATCTAATCTGGGGTTCTCTGTGGGCTCCGGGTTGCACAGGTAGGAGCAGCAAACCCGTTTGCTATGAGGAACACAGTCCCGTTTCAACTGAAAGTACCCATAGGACGCAGTTTTGCCCTCTTCCCTTATAACTCAGCCCAAACTAAACTAGCCCGCCTGGAGATGCTCTGCTTGGGTTTCCTCTAGGAGAAAGCACTCTGGAGAGACTAAATCAACAAGCTTGGCAGGAAAGACAGACTTTCAAAGCTGGGAAAAATCCAAACTTTTTATAAAGTCACAATCCAAAAGCATTTGGTTAAAAAATACCAGATCAAACGTCAGCGTTGGCTACTGACTGTGCTTAAAGCCATCACTAGCTGCTGCCTTGAGTAATTATCTGAGGACTGACTGATGCCCGGAACTCAACAGTGTTCTGGGGCAGACGGTCTATGTGGTCTTCTACTCATATCTCAACACCTGCATCGGTCAGCATGTCCTATGTGGGGCTGCCTTAGGTTTGGGAGCTCAGGGTGGCGATGAGGGTGCTGAATGGTAGATGAGATGAAGACCCAGATGGCGGACATGTTCTTGTACTTATGCATTTGGATGATGTCTGTGAAGGCCAGGAGGAGGAGGCAGCTTAAGGGTGGTTGTGACTTCCCTGCTTCCCTGTCTTCCTCCTTCCCAACCCAAAAGCTTCGGCAATTTCACATGAGAGAGAGCAAGCACGTGAAACACATTTTAGAATGGGGTTAGAGTAGTACCAAAATGGTAAAATGAAATAAATTTAATAGCTTATGATAATAAGCAGAGTGGCTTTTAAAACGGCCCTGCATTCATCCAATGAAAGTAGTATCTTATTTTGATGATATATTTGTTTCAGAATAAACTCAACATGCCTTGTTTGTATTAAAACCTCCTTTGCACTGAATAAAATAACTGTAAAGCATGTTCTTTCATCTACAAGGGCTTGTGTTCACACTCTTCACCCTTTAAAATTCATATGAATTTCAAGTTTTTCATTGCGTTGGAGAAGCAACCTATTGATGTAGGCTTCTAAAAGAGAGAAATTACATATGTGTTTTGAATAACAATATCTGGTGTCTTCTTGTGAAGGGTTGAGTGGAAATATACTCTCCATATATAATTAGAAATGTAGAGGGCTTACTGCAAGATTAAAAATTATTGCCTCTGCAATGAAAAAAAAAGAGTAAAAAAAGAGAAAATTAGAAAATCATCAAACACAGGTATTCTTGTTAACCTCATGGAGAATGCCATCGTTTGAAGACAGGGCAGCAGGCACGCATTTGCAAGGTCTGGCAGTATGGAAAAACAGTGCTGGGGAGTCAACTGAGCCAACGATGTTGGGTTGAATGATGGTCACAGTGGCTGAAGCAGCGTTATTCCACCCGGCACAGGCAAATTTGCAATGGGAGGTGGCTGCCACCCACATCACACCCCTCTGGGCATTGCGGACTGGCGCTGCACTGAGAAATCCAATGTGCTGCACGGGATGGGAGCTCTCTCATCTTCCACAAGATGTTATCAATGCACTTGTCACATCGAAGAAAAGAAATCTTCCTAATCAATCAGGCACACCATGAGATCCTATAAATAAAGCCTTCCTCAGCCTGCGACTGCCAGACTGGAACCAATCAGGCAGCTCCTCCGCTTTGCTCAGCCGATATTTGCTTCTTAGGGTGGTGGCGATATTAAAACAGACTCAAAGAATTGCGCCCTGCAAAGTATGTCAAATGCCATCCCCCTCCTAACCTTACAGGTGTGCAACCGGGAAAAACTTTTGCCAATATAATCCATTTCCAGGATCAGGGCTTAACTCTTGCTCCCTCCTGTCATCTGCTGGAATTACTTTTAAAACTGCATTTTGCACAGCTACTAATTTTATGAGTCCCAACCACAAGTGCCGGCAGCCTGGGAGGCAAACAGGGACTGAGCGGGGAGGAGGGACGCAGCCTTGAACACGGCTGCTCTGGGTTAACGTGACAGTAACTTGGGTTAATCTGTGCTGGTAACCTGGAGAGCACCTGGTAGAGACACTTAACCAGAGAGGTTAATATCATCTTGGCCAAATAAGCCGTATTACTATCCACCGTGTATCATAGTCCCATTTTATCCCTCCCAAGCTGTGGCTAGGAGCCAGGGTCTCCCACGCCACCGGGCACGCTTAGATGGGAGAAAAGCGGGCTTCTCCATGACACCTAAAACATTTCAGCCCAAGCCTGTGCCCTGGCTCCTGACAGCTTACACCAATCTCTTCTCTGTCTGCCTCATGGTGTCGGTTTTTCAGTACCAGGCATGAGTTCTGGGACTGAAACCGTGACTCTCCGTGGCACTCGGCCACTGCTGCCAAAGAGGTGAACGTTGCGTAAGACTTGTAAGTCGGCAGAGTAGGCACGTCCTCCCCCCGCTCCTCCGGTGCAGGTCTGTCATCTCCTCGGGATGAACAGCTGCATAGCAACGAGTTCAAAAGTCCCGGGAGTTAACCGGCTGCAGATGTTTCCCTCTTTCCCCTCCTCCCTTTACCCCGTTTGGAAGAACTGACAAACCCAGGCTGGACTGCCTGCGTGCAGGCAGGGCACCGGCAGCGCCAGAGCAGTGAGCCACGGAGGACAGGTCCCCCCAGCGCTGCCACGCCAGACCTGTACACGCTCACCGGGTGTCTGTGCCACGTACGCGCTCCGGTGCGCGTTGGTGCTTGGCATCACCCTCTCCATCCTACGCAACAGGACAGTTTTAAACCCCACGCAACCTTAAGGATGCGTTTCTTACGTGGCTTTCCCTATTTCTGCCAAAAAATAAACTCTCGATCCAATTAAATGTTTGAATTTAACTATAATTAAGACTAGTTGCTGGCTCTCCCTCTGCCAGACGCCAGGGCTGTAAGGAGTTTACCATCCCCTATATTCTCCCCCACTGTGTCTGCTGGCTCGGGTCTGTAGGTACCTGCCACCCGAGGCTCAGAGGCCAGCCGGGTGCTGCCAAAGACCGCCTTGAAGGTGCTCTTCTGTTTGATTAGTGCCCTCCATTTCGGCCATGCAACATTAAAAGGTCTTCTTTAAATGAATTTTGGAGTGGGAACGTTGGCTGGTTAAGCTTGCCTTCAGTGACCCAGAATATATAAATTAGGCTTTTTAGCAGAGTTATTCATAGGCTACTCTTAACTAGTTACTTTAGGTTAGTACAAAAAAAAGGAAAGAAACCGAGAGTATGAGAAGCGGTGATTTGCAACGTGCCCCTGCGTACGTCCCTCGGGGTGCGTGGCGGAGGACGCCACTCGCGTTGCAACGAACAACGAAGCCTCCCCGCCCGCCCGGGCATCCCGAGCCCGACGCGGGAGCCGTGGCGAGAGGTGCCACACGCACCTTCCCAAAACGCCTTTTGGCCCGCAAGAGCCCTCCCCCCCCCACAGCTCCCGCCAGCCCCGGGCC
>WAAD01010419.1:110918-131841 GCA_013389945.1 Fregata magnificens | reverse complement strand
CCGGTGCCGGCGCCCGGCGGGAGCGAGGTGCCTCCGCCACGGCTGGGCCGTCTTCAGAGGTGGTTTTCCCGTGGAGAAGCTGAGGAATAGCAGCATTCCTGCTGGCTGGGGGCAGTGGCAGACTAGTGGTGCGTGTTCTCCTTTCGTAAGGGATGATGAGAACCTGGTGTCAGCCAGGATGAAACCCCCAAAACGTGTTTTTACAGAAAACCCGGTAAATTGTTATGCGATCGCATTATTTACAGAGTGTTTTAGAAATTGTACCTAACTTCTGAGATGCGAGCCGCGGCGATGGTTAGATGAACAAGCACTTCACGCGCGCCTGTGACACCGCACCGGTTGAGACTCTTCCATAATTTATGAATTAAAAGGAACCTACAAAATCTCCTGAAACCGCTGCAGGAGCCCTCGGATGTGATGACACGTGTGATGAGAGATGTGTGCCTCACCGCCCACGCCCTACAGCCTCACCGCTGGCACGCTTGATTTTTTTCTTTATGTTTTTTTTTTTTTTAAGGCATTCCATCTCCTTCCTGTGAAGTCATCTGGCTCAGGGAGGTGGGAATTTCCCCCTGAATTCTTGAATTACAACTAATTGGTGAGAAATCCGGGTGGGTGCTGGATATGATAAATAAGCTGATAGAGGAGTGGGACAGCTGCTGTGCAGGACACTTTTTTCCAAAGCCTGAACATTGTAGCCTCGGTGCCCTGGGGAACTGACAGGTAACATCCTTAATTATAGTCATTTGTGCAGAAACTCAGCTTAAAAAAAAAAACCACCACCTCATCTTTGTGGTTTGGGAGCTTATTTCTACAGTGTTATCTGATAAAATCTTGCTGCCCCAAGCTGCTGGCAGCATCAGCAGTGCTGGAAACTCTTTGCCTCTAGGTATGTGCTTAACCAGGTGAGGTGTCACCTAAGGAATTCTGCCTGTTCACCTCTGTAAGGATTTTCCTCCTCCATCCTTCCGTTCCCTCCTGTGAGTACAAAGGCACTGCAAGGCATTCACGGCCGCCTCACGCCCTGACTTGTCCTGCCCAAGAGTCGGGGTTTGCAGGTTGTGCCATGCAGCGCGAGCGCCCGGGTGCTCCTCAGCAGCGCATGCAGCCAGGCTGAACCACGACGGGTGCGTGGCTTTGGGCATCAAGGAGCCCAGCACCTTCAGAGCATCTGCCGTGGGTGGGGCTGAGGGGCCAGTCCCATTACACTCACAAGCAAGTGGAGTTTCCCGCTGTGCGGATATGAGTTTTTTCACTGTATGTGGCCCTGGAGAGACTCCTTGCTCAACCCTCCACCCAACCAGCAGTCCTGGAGGCACCTGAACAAGGTGGCTTTCGCTTTGCTTTCCTAGCCTTGTCTTCGCTGCTGTGATGACGGGATTCCCCTTCCCCGGGCGCACCGGGAGGAGGAGGAGGGGGAGGTATTCCATTTCCTACCTGGGGCGAAGGGAAGGAGCTGTTGGCAGCAGCCCAGAACCTGCTGGGAAGAGGCATTTCACCTCCCGGCCAGCTCGGAGGTGTGTGATGCTTCCCGTGGTACCGCTGTCCCCTTCCGCATGGTTTGAGCTGTGTCTGTAGCACCCAAACCTAGACCTACACCCCACAAGCTGCAGACTCTCAGTACCTTCAAGGCTCACTAAAGCCAGATTGAAGAGAAAAAACTCTGGGTGGTTTTTTTTTTTTTTCTCCTGCCCCTGACATTTTCCTGCGGTTCAGTATCTTGCTATTTATAACAAAACCTTGCCTTGCCCTGCTGGAAGCCCAAGTGTTTGTAAACACGAAAATCATGAAGTGAAACCAGCCAGGAAGCAACTACAGAGAAGATGGACTAGCTTGCTCCAACTGCTAGCAGAATATATTAGGAAAAGGGAAATTTCAGTATTATAGGCCTTGGCTGGTGTAGTCTAAAATGATCTCGTCACCAGGGATGTGATGTGAAAGCAGCTGTTGCTTTGAGTGGAAGCGTTTCTTGGCCTGCTTTATGTTACCAGGAATCCGGCATAGATATTCTATTAAGGAAAATAAAATCCTGAGCAACTCCTATGAAATTAGAGGAACAGAGACTTCTTTCCACTGTCGGTACCTATATTTAATTGCTTTTTATTGTGCTCCAAGAGAAGGCAGGGCAGAGGCCACCACACTGGGATAGGAGTGACCCATCACGGCTCCATCTGGCCTCAGCTTTGCTGCCCGGCTGGTGCTGCACTCATCACCATCGTGGTGCTGGGTGCTGGGAGAGGAACCCTGCCGGCTCTGTCCCTGCCTCCTGTCCCTGGCTGGCAGCGTCCGAAGCTGGTTTCAGGAGTTTCTGGTGATCCGCAAGCCTGCAATGACCTGTGCTGAATCCTTGCTGAGGGATGTTGGTTGGGCTGGAGTCACAGGAGAAGGAAATGTGGACTTCTAAGGAAACGTTAACATGGTTTTAGGAGGTTTTCTAGGCAAGGAAGATCTGGGCTGAAATGCAAGGAGGGGTCAGGAAGGCTGCAGCTGGACTAAATAAAATGTTTAAGCTGAAGAGGGACCTTTGGTCACATCTGTACGTACAGAGATCTGCCCCACGTCTCTGGGAAGGTCAGAGAAAGTGAATATTAATTACCTGTGAATGGCTGCTCTCTAGCTTCCAGATGCAATTACACAACACAAAGGAGAGGTGAGGGCCAAGGTTGGTTCCTCAGCTCGCAGACAGGGTAATGGTGGCTGAGAAGCTCCTACCAGGAGCATTCGGGAAGAGGCTGGTGACTCCTGCTTGGCGTCGGCAGCCCTGTTAAATGATACTGGTGAGAGAACCACAGGAGCTGCCGGGTTGGATGGTGCTGGGCTATGGGTCTGTCCGTCCTGGCCATGCCATGTCCATGGGCAGGTTGTTCTCAAGATGTGGGCTTGCCGTAATGCCACCCAAGTCCCTAACGCTGTATCAGTCTGGTGGCTCTGGGAGGGTTCACGTGGGTCAGATACCTATGGGAAGATGACGTCTAGAAATGGAGGATGTTTCCTTCTTTCTCCCCAAACGAGGGTGAAATGGCTGTTTCTGGAGCTGCAGTTGGGCAGACAAGCTGCTTGCAAGCCCAGTGGGTTGCGTTAGATGGCTCTTGAGTCTGCTGGACATCTACCTAAGAGAACAAATGACATCTTTTTCTGGAGGCACTTCGTGCTTAGAAGGTTCATCAAAAAGATGCTTGGACCAATCTCATCACCCAGCTGCAGGAAGCCTGCCACCCCCATTTTTTTCCCTTTGCTCAACTCCTGGCTGTATCTGAAGCAGTAACAAATGTGCCATGAGATGATTTATGGTGCTTAGGAGCTGTTGAGGTGCTGGGGAAGCAACAGCGCTCTGCTTGCCGTTTCACTAATGGCTCTAATAAAATCCAAATCAGTGTTAATGGTTTTAATATTCTTTCCATTGCATCTCTGAGGGTGGTAATTACAATCAATAGGATGTATTTGCTGAAAATAATATCTGGAAATTCCGTGGTCAATTGAAAAAACACTTGCAGGAGAGGAAATGGCTCAGCCACCCGACTTACCCCCTGCAAAGAGACTTGGGTGCTTGTGACAGTCGGTAGATGGATGGCACTACCGAATGAATTTTGCTGTCCACAAAGTAGGCTTATTGCAGGCAGTGGCGATAAAAGCTCATCCTTGCAGCCTCCGGGACTCCTGCAGAAGCCTCCTGTATGTAAGAGTGTGCTGGAGTCTGCATTTTCCCTTTTTATCACTAAAATATTCCTACATACACTGTCAAGACAGATAGATGCCCGTTATCTGGTACCTTTGGCAGTACGTATAACGGAATGCACAGCAGCACCGTCTGCCCGGGCACATAGCTTACCCTCAGGCGTGTGGGCTCGTGCGTTTGCGGTGTGTTACGAAGTTACGTTTGTTTCCTTCTGACTTGTTTGGTCCTCGAGGCTGTCTTGAGTTAGTGGAGGTGGGCACGGTGCTCCTGCTTCGCTCAGAGCTGTGTTTGATCAGTGGCCGGCTGCCCACGGAGGGCTGCGGACTGCTTTGGGGGGGACCCTGAAAGGCAGGGAAGAAAAGCCAGAGCCGTTGGTGGCAGTCTTAAATTCACTATCCGTAAGTTGGAAAAGTTTTAGGTCTGCATTTGAAAACAGTTGGAAATCTCTGCAAAAGGCTCTAAAGGGCTAACGCAGGAGATGCCAAAAGCTAGTAGGATGGAAGTTATCATGGACCATGTAAATACCTGTTTCTTCTGTCTGTGGCTTTATTGGTGTCTCCTCTCATGGCTGCTGAAAATTTGAGATGATTTCAAAGTGTATATTACAGTGCGGGATTAAATCTTTAAATAATTTAATAACTGGCCGTGGGCAGGGGTCTGTTTTTGATGGAGCGGTAGGGCAGCTCTGAAGAGAGAGCTGGGTCAGAGCAGCCATCGTGGAAGGAGAAATGCACAGACCACGTAGGCAAGAGGGAACAGGGAATGGAGCGAGCAATGATGCTTCCGCACCCGACAGGCGCTTGTTAAAGCCCTACGAGGGTATCGGTGTAGCAGGGCTGTCAGGAACGCGGGCTAGGATCAAGCGCAGAGCCTTGGTGTTGCGTGTTGCAAAGCTTTGGTCTACCTCGGTGTGTTGTCCCTAGCATTTAGAGAGCAAATATTTGCTTGAAGATTGGCAGTGAGTTTGTTCTCACTTAAAATAAGTAATAATTGCTTGATTAAATTGCTTGATTGAGCTTGCTTAAAGTGTTAGGTTCTTCATCCACAGACAATGTTTGATGTTGTCTTGGCTGCTGGGAGCGGGGAGTAACAGC
The DNA here is from genome assembly GCA_013389945.1 of Fregata magnificens. Classification (NCBI taxonomy): domain Eukaryota; kingdom Metazoa; phylum Chordata; class Aves; order Suliformes; family Fregatidae; genus Fregata; species Fregata magnificens. The sequence continues at coordinate 127,071 of WAAD01010419.1, read as the reverse complement.
CAGGGGTTTAATGCCTGAAATCAATTTTCCCCAGACAAGAACTGTCAGTGCATTAACTTCTGACACGCTGACTTTCAAAATCAAACTTCCGGCTTGCAGGAAATTGCATTTCTGTCATTCCTACAGTCATTCCTTCTGTCATTCCTAGAGGCCCAGCAAGACCTTCTCTCTCCACCTGACACTCTTTTACCTATTCAATTTGACCATTTAACTCTTCGTCGGGCAACTGAAGAAAGTCAAAATCGTGATAAGAGAGGTTCTTCGGGGCAGTTCATTTGTTTTAAGGCTTAGCTGATACGAAAAACAAACCTTTTAGCTGTGGAAAATACTGTAATTTCAGTCAAACCAGGGGGCTGTGTTTGCTTTGTGCCAGTGTCCCCCCAGTGTCCCTGGGCGTGTGGGACCCGCGGGGATGTATTGCAGTGGGCGATGCGTCGCTGCCGTGTTCTGCTGTGGATGAATCAAAGCAGCACTGTACTTTGGCCACTTTCCACCCAGCTCAAAGGTTAGATGAGGCTGGTGAGATATTAATGATTCTGCCAAAGTGTGCAATGTCATTAAGCTAAGAAAACATCTATAGGTACTCTAAAGTGCTTGTTGCTTGGAGAGTGTTGGTAATTACATAGATTGGAAAGATGTACGTTTGCTGCTTCTGAAACTGGGCCAGGCAAAATGCCTGTGATTAATAATCTTGAGCAAAAACTTTATCTCCGTTGCTGCTGCAGAGCCTTTCATTAAAGAAAGTGCTAAATACGTGGGGTGACAGCATACGGATTCTTTTTTGATGAATGATTCTCCTTTATCCGAGTATTACTATTATGTGAATTGCTCTGTGTGATGGACCCCAGCAAGCTGGCAGTGCTTCCCAGTCGATTGGTAAGTGAACGGTTCGTATGGGATGTGGATATCGCCAAAAAAAGCTGAGAAAGTTGGGTTGTTCTAATGCTAATTGCGTTGCAGGTTGCAGGCAACAGTAAATCTCCCTTTAATGTACCTGTATGCGATACTGAAGAGTACTATTTGTAATGCTATGTAAGTCCAATGAGTATATTTTAAAAGAGTATTTTTGGTATTGGGTGTCGTAAGTAGCAAATGCTAAGGATTTCCAAAGAGAGAAGCGAGCCTTTATGCAAGTCAAAATTTTGATCGTCTCAGAACATAATTTTTTTGGCGTAATCTTGAAATCGAGGAGTTCTGCAATCTGGAGCCCTGTACTCCTCCCCTGCTGCGCCTTCACTAATACTTTCAAATTTCCACTTAAACCTAAGTGCCTATCTGGGATTGAAATCACAGTGGGCAGCAGAAACACTTATTTGACAGGATAATAATTATGTACTTATGCATCTGTTTCTTGCATATTGGGTATGATAAATGCCAGGGTAGTAGTTTTTAATTTTCAGAATTGACCTGTGCTGTGTAAAACATGTTATTTTTACTACTGAAGGACAGCAGTTACTGCAGTTGCACTCTGCCTGGCAGTGGAGTAGGATGGGGTGTCTGTAACACCTGGCACTGTGGAAAATAGTGCTATATGTGGAGAGAGAAATTATAGGCAGAGGGTATTTAAAAACCGTATGAAGAGAAGCTGCAACTCAAACCACATTGCAAATCTACCGAGGAGCACTCGAAAGCTAGGCTAGCTCCATCCCAGCAGTGATTGCCAGAGCTGCTGCTGACAAAGCCTTTCAGGAACAAGTATTAAACTCACCAGGCCCTCAAACTCTCACGGGCACATAGAAAAGGTAATAAAATAAACGCAGCGAGCAGAAAGTGATAGGGTTGAAGTCTAGCCAGGCGGAGATTGCTGGAGGAGCTGGAGTGGCAAGCGGTGATTTGCTAAGCACAGAGCAGCCCCTCCTGCCCTGCCGGCATCGGCCCCATGCGGCAGGCAGGCAGGCACGTGGTCCTGGGTCTGGCATGGAGAAGCCTCTGCCCTTTTCGTGATCCTGCATCAGTAGGGCAGGACCGTCTTTGACTTCAAAGCTAATGGTCACAGTTGTGCACAGGGACCTCAGGCATGTCTGCTGAAACTCCTTATTTAAATATTTTAAATAATACTCCAAATACCCCCAAAACCTTAGCGAGTGTGTTTATATGAACAGCTGAATTGGCTTAGCAGTGATATGGAGAGCAAGAATTGTTGTGATTTATTTCCTTATTTCTCTCTGCCTGGATTTAAGGCGGTTTTGCGTTAGCTGGCTGCTGGTTGGAAAATCAAGTGTAACGCTTGGTTATTCTTCAAATGATTCTGTGGTGTAGGAACTGGCAAGTCAGAGGTGGGTTCTGGCTGCATTCAGGGCATCATTTCTCCTACTCCTAACAGCAAAAAGACGAGTAAAATTGATTTTGGTGGCGTAAAGCCGGGTCCCCGTCTCCTGCAGAGGCAGGTATGCTTGGAGCGCCTGAGCCAAGCAACGCTCCCGTGATAATCTAGTATTGTAAACAGCATCTAGCGAGAGATTTTCTGGGCAAAACCAATCCATACTGCTTCATGGTGTGCCTCAAATAACTCCTCAATGTTGTTTCTGTAGCATTGATATGAGTTGCTCCAGAGTAGAGACGCTGCCTGAAGCTTGTGTGCTTGCTGCCTGCACCGGAGCCCAGTCCTCTGCTCCCTGCGCGTTTCAGACACCTGAACGCTGCATCTCCTCTCGCCGTGAAAACGGGCGTCCTGTTCTCCGGCATAGCTTTTGTTACCAGGGGAAGGAGCACCTCGACTTTCAGTGCCTGTAGGACAGGGAGCAATAGGAGCGAGCGTGCACTGCCCGTGTGCAGGCAGGGCTGGAAGGGCAGGGCGATGCATCGCTGTGATGGGCAGGCAGAGCCATGGCACGCTCTCACGCTACTTATTCGCTGTGCCCGTGCACGGGCGGGCAGCTCGGTATTTCTCTGTGCACAAACGTGCAAAACCCGAAGTGGCTTTGCAAGGCATACTGGAGATTTGCTCTCTCATCGTAAGAAAGCAAAGGATAAATAGAAAGCCAAAGTGAGCTTCCCTGCACTGTGTGATCTAGTTTGTAAACGCTTATATGTGAAATAAACCATCTACCAATATTTTGGCTAAGCTGCCTTTGAGAAGGTAAAATAAGCTTTCTGAACTCCAAACCAGTTTGTGTTTGGACACCGTACAACTTCCCCTAGTGAAATAAAACATCTACTTTCTTGTGTCAGGAGACTTCAGTTTGGTAACTATTTGAACAAATAAGCTTACACACTTAGCGGTGCAAATTACTGTCCTTACAGCGTGGCCAGGATGCGGCGGTGCAGCCCAAAGGAGGTTTACAGGGAGCAACGTTTCGTATTTGGTGGAAAAAATGGACTTTTATGATACTTTTTGAGGGGAAAGCCTGTTGTGAGGGTGTATAAAATTCCCGAGTTAGGTTACAAAAGTTAGGTATAATCATCGCTGGAAGGAAATCTGATTTCCCAGTTTCTCCCAATGTCTCAGTACAGGTATTTATTTTCTAAATCAAATAGCTGTTTAAAATAATCACATCATCTGATCAGTTTAGTGTTTTCCAAGGCTGGCTGCCTTGGACTGTGAGTTACTGTGGCTACGGGCTGCTCCCCCAGAAAAGCATCCCTTAGCTGAGCATCGCAGGTGCAGGGCAGAATAACACTGCTGCGGGGTGGCTGCGACTTCTCCAGCAGCGGGGTTTGGTCTGTTTTGGCCGTTAAGTCTGCAAATAATTCCACTTTTGCGTGAGAAGTTTCCTTAGCTATAATTAAAGGATTTGAAAATATTTCTTCCAGCTCGTGCACTAACCTGGATCTGCAATCAATCCTGCTTCTGTAAGCAAAGTGCTGGTGGCTTCGGTGGAAAATGAGTTTCCCTCTTGCACTTATCTGCAGTTGTTGTCTTAGATGTGAGGTGCTACATAATCGCTCTTCTCCTCAAGGGTTGCCAGCTTTTTCAAGTACTTGTATCATTTTGGGGCATTTTGTCTTTCCCTGTCATGCCTCTGGAGTCATTTGCGTCACGGAAGTGGTAGATCTTACTTATATCACCTATCTGGGTTTCCTGCTCAGTGATCTACAGATCTCCTTTAAATGAGAAAACCGTGCTAAGGCCATTTATTTCAGCTCATCCGTGCTTTGTTAAAATGAAATCTGAGCGTTCGGCTGGGCTGGAGGAAATAGCTGCAATTCAGAGGGGTTGGGGAGGAAAGGGAAGTGCCGGGCTGAGATTCAATCCTCTCTCAGCTAGTAGATGGCAATGCTAAAAAAAGAGAACTATATTAAAGTGCTTAATTCTTTATGCATACGAAAGCTGCTAGTATATATGGTCCATAGGGAATTGAAATGCTTTTAGTGAGTTATTAAAAATTTAATCTAAACTTTTTATTTAATGTAATTCCTATATTGAATTTATTAAAGAGGGACTTGGGGAAATATCAGAATTCTGTACCTGAGTCATGTGTGGCCATCCTCTTCTCTGTCTCCTTTGCCTGATAGGAGGTTGATGATAAACTGTTCTTAGTAGTTAAAAAAAAATTTATTTGTGAATCATTTTTTGTTACTGAATTCTCTGTGCTATGCATTTGCATTAATGCACAATATCCAATAGCTTGGCATATATCCTGGCACAATCTAACTGGCCTTTTCTTTCTTTTGCTTTCTCATCTATTGTTTCTCAGGTTGAAAATCGTAAAGGCAGCTTCTAGCTGTGCCTTGCAAAGGTGAAAGAGGTCTTTTCTTAGGAGGAAGACTCCCAGCTTGTTACTTCTGTAGGCTGACCTGGGAGCTGTTGGGAGCAGCAGGGAAACATCCTGTAGTCTTGAAAAAACATCTCCGGGACCTTTTCCAGTTGTCTGCTTCTGGGAAGGGCAAAGTAGGTGAAAATCAGGGCATGCGCCTGCAAACCAGACCTCTGTACAGCCTTGCCCGCCTCTTCTCATGGAAGTCTTTTAAAATCCATCTTCAAATGACCAAAATGGCTAATATTTTCACACCTTAATAATACTTAAATTGCACAAAAAAGTTGCTCAGGAGCTTATCCAGTCCTCCTCCCTGCACAAAGGCTGGATGGACTATACGTGTTTCCCCAAAAATATCAGTCCAGGCTGTCCATAAGACATGTGGATGAAGGTTTCCCATGTTTTACAGATAGTACTGTCTGTCCCTATATGCCATACTGCCATATACATATATATATATTTTGCTTGCTGTTCCCCATCCCAGCCCTCTGCACAGCTCAGCTGGACACGAAGCAGAAAGCTGTGTTATCCCTAGGGAGCTGCGCTGCCGTTTCAGGATGGCTCTGAGCTCCCATCCTCTCCGGCACGTCATTTGCAGTCCCTCCTACCTTGTTATCTGTACACTTCCGTACTGATGAAATGATTTAGACACAGAATTAGCTGAAGGTTAATATCATTGAAATTGCTGATACTAATAATAGATGCTGGAGAGCTGCTGCCGTCTCCAAAAACTCTTCCGAGGGCTTCAGCGGCTGGGCAGGGCTGAGCCTTTAGGAAGCCATGCACTAACGAGGCCGGAGCTTGCAGCCAGTGTTGTCTGTAGAATATAACACACAGCTTAAGGTACGCCTGTTAATTTCTCTTATTTTCGTGTTTTGCACCGGAACAAAGAAAACTGGAATCAAGGTTGGAGTAGTTTGCGGTCTGGATCCGACCCTGAGGATGTCCCTGCCTTGATCCCCAAGGGACAGCATTTCATCCCACAGATAAAGCGCCAGCTAGCCTGACGTAGTAACTGTGGCATTATGAAAAGTTTTTTTGCTTGTTAAAGTAACGTATTTGGAGGAAAACTAGTAAACATGCAACGTAGCACATGTCCGGTGGAGAAATAACAACAGCTTCTGGTAAAATAAACTTTCCACAGTGAAGGCCACCAGAAATATCCCAGTGCCTTGGACATGCTGCTGCTGTTTCCAGCATGGTGATGAGTATTCCTTGGAGTAATACCCAGCTGCAGCAAAGCAAAGCGCTCTTCTGCTCCCCAAAGCAGCGCCCTGAGAGCCGGGGTAATTTATAACTTGAACCTGTAATTGCTTTGCTGTAGCAGCTAGCATTCTCATCGCTGTCTCTTTTTTCCTCCCACGGCTCAGGTATTTGGTATTCGCCGTTCCCTTTCCCCCTTGCCCCCTGAAAATCAAGCTGTGCCAGGGGCTTCAGGCCAGACCTAGGCTCTGCTCCCTTGATGGGGTGTCGATGCAAGCTCCAGCACAGCCCATGCCGCCCCAGATGACTTCCTACAGCCCATGTGGGACATGTAGAAGCACAGCCCCAAGCAAGGGCAAACAAAATGCCAAATAATTGCGTTTATTATAAACAGCTCTGCTTTGCTCTCTCCGGGTTGGTGCATCAGTGGCTCCGCGCAAAGGGTGACCCATCAGGTGCCAGAGCCACCTTCTCTGGAGCAGCCAAGCACCACGAAGAGCAAGGACAGGCCACACAGCTTTCTCTGACCTCCAGCAGTAGCTCTTTGGACCAGAAGACATTTTACCTGCGCTGAGTAGAGAGCTGACTGAGAGGAGAACACCAGCCAGCCCAGGAGAAGGAGCAGGGGCGCGGGGAGGCCGTGCAGGTGTGCAAGCTACTTTCTGCAGAGATGCTCCTCGGTGTGGAGATGCCGGTGAAGGGGTGGCCGCGATTTCTCGGTTTACAAGCCAGGGCTCCTGCCTAGCTGTTGCTCCGCTTTCATGTTAAAATGCCATTTATTATCCTTCTGCTCTGGGCTTGCAGCTTCCGGCAGAGGTGATGGAGAGAGAAGCTGTGCAGCAGAAAGAAAACACCTTCCCTGAGCATTTTCTCTCTGTAATTTTTTTTCCCCAGCTTCTTTCACACTGATAGTTAGGTAAAATCCAAAAATGTAAACTGTAATTTCTCTGTAGAGGGAGTCTGAGGCCCAGAAACCGCTTCTGCTTAATGGCATATTGAGAGGTTGTGCCGTTACCTGATTGCTGGGGAGTTCCCTGAAGCTTTGTCAAAACCTCACTGGGCTTGTTTGCAAAAGGTAGGGCTTAGTCCTAGAGCCACCTCACTGCCCTGGCGGTGCATGGGTGTAACGGTGGATTTAATGTCCCTCACATTAAATGCAGAAGTCCAATATACTATTAAATGCAGAGGCTGTGGTAGGGCATGGGATAGGGTGAGTACTCCGATTCCCCCGGCCAGCTGCAAGGGCTGAAATCGGGCCAAGGCAGGGGTTTTATTTGCAGCGCTGCTCTCTTTTCCTCGTTATATTTGACTTCTTGTTTGTCTTCATGAGTGTTGAAGTACTAAAGCCTTTTTTCCCACCACTTAATTATCATTATTCTGTTTAAACTTGAAAATTATATTGGAATAGTGCGCGGAGCCTGAGTGCATTGTGTGTGCATTAGTTCTGCTGGAAAAGGGGCTTGGAGAGATGAATGCTGTTTCAGATGAATGTGATGCTTAGAGAAGCTCAGAAGACAGCCCCTATCATGAGAACAAATGGTAATTCTCTGCGTTTTGGCCTCGGGAACAAGGAGCCAGTGTGTGCAAATGCAGCCCCGCTGTGCAGGGATGACGTGGTGCTCCCTACTCCCGCTCCCAGGTATTTTGAGCACTCCCAGGGATTTTCACATTTGAGGTGCTGGAAAGCTGCAGGCAGTCGCTTTGCTGGGCTGGGGTGTCCAGGCGCACAGGTCGTGCAAAGGTGTGACTTTGGGTGAGGTGGCCCTGGGACGTCCCCTCAGCACCCACCAGCCTGCAGCAGAGCCTGAGCAGCATGGGTACAGGGCTGCTATGCATTTGCTGGGCTGAGGGACCAGACCGTGTCACTTGTATCCCCTTGGCAAGGCGATGGCCCGGCTTGTTTTGGTGCTGGCTGGGTGGAGCGTGGCAGAACTGGTGTGATGCTGTAATTACAATTAGCACCGAGGGAGAAGATGGGGGGAATCGGGCTGGTGTGGCCGAGTGCTGCTGGAGCAGCCTTGGAGGGGGTTCGAACCAGCCAAAGCTGTGTTTGGTTATTGATCGCTCCGTTATCCTGTGCCTTCATCCCAAGATAAAACGCTGCACGTTGCCCCTTACCCTTTCTGCTCATCCAAATTAATCCTCCAGGAGCAAGCACTGCCTTTGCTGGGTGCTCCTGCCATCAGTGACTCGATCATCGCTCAACTCAAAGGCTTAATTTTGACACAAAGATGGTGTGAGAAGAAAAACCTGTAATAAACCCCTCACATGCCTGTCTGTCAATATTGGCCCGGTTCCAGCCGACACTCTAAAATGAATCACCCGTGATCTTTATTCTGTTTAAAGACTTGCAGAAAACAATACACCGTATTATTAGTAGAAGCTGGAGGCTGCCAGAGCAGCTCTGCTCGGAGGAAAAGAGTGCCTGAGGCAGAACAGGAGAGGGGAAAAATCTGATTTAAGGGACAAGAGTTGTTCTCTTGCTCTTATATGGTGCTGCTCTGCCACCAGGCAGCAGCCCCGCACGGCTCCCTCGCTCCATGACTAATAAGGCTCAGCTGGGATCCACCCTTGCTTATCCTGTTATTTTTAGCTTTTTCCAGCCTCATGCTCAGTGTGCCTGCCCTACCGAGGGGTATAACTTCACGTCTTATTTCAAATACTGGTTTTGCAGCCTGGCAGTCTCCCGTGGAGGGCTGTGGTGTCAGGAACAAGCAGGGATGGGGTGTCTTATCGCTGATGGTATTGTTTTTGCAGCTTGTAACTGATACCCATTGCAAACTGTGCTGTGTCCACAGCTTTCCCACCTACAGGCTGCTGCAGCACAAGAGGATTATTTTTTTTTTCTTTCTCAAGTAACAGTGGGGTTGGGAGTCAAACTCAGGAAATCATCTTTACATACATTTTCGTAAGGGCTGACAATGTAAAACAAACCTAAAGCGAGAGCCAGGCTTTACTCGCGTGGACCTGGGTTTGCTCCCACACAGTAATCGCATCCTTCCAAAAACCCCTGATCTCGACAGTGTAGGGGTTTGAACCTCTCTGGCGGCTTATTGGTTTTTGGAGAGTTGTGTGCATAGTACAAGTAGATCCCCAAAAAAGGACTGTCCTTCTGCCAGGCTGTGTCAGTAAGCTTGGAGTTATGGACATCAGACTTCAGAGCTGTGTGAAAAATCCCCTTCCATCTATTTTTATCCTGACCATGACTTAGATGGAGGTTTGTCTCTGTAAACTCAGGCTTTTGTTGAGTAAGCATTTAAAGGACACTGCTGTTACCTGTTTGTATATTTGCATTTATGGTATTTGGCTCTGTTTGAAAAAGAAATTTAATTTTAGAGTGAGTTTGTAGTATGGCTTTACTTCTTCAGCCTGCAAGTCCCCACTCTGTGCTTTTACCATCTATTTTGCAATTAAAATGAGTTGCAAACTAAAGCCAGCCCATAAATAAGCCCTCTCAGCCGTTCCCTGTCGGAAAGCACAAGGGAAATGGAAAAGGTTAGACGGGCTCAAGGCGACCAGTAGCAGGATAATCCCGTCCCCACCCACAGATGTTGCCTTCTGACACCTATGGGGTCAGTGGCTTGACTACAATTGATAACTCGGCACCTAATTTTTGTTATCGGATGAACATCAGTGCAGCCTGTTGGTACGCATCATGCTAAAGGCAAATTAACGGCCCATATTGAAATGCAGGTTATACTGCTGTCTGCCTGCCTGCATGGCCGGACTGGAGTTTCAGGGACTTTGCCACAATTAAAAGGGCTTAATATTTCATCCAGAAATTGCTTTTGGCGCCAGACCAGTAGCTTAATCGTTGCTAAGTGTTGAGCATGGGACGTGGGATTTCTGTACGTGCTTCCAACTCATCAACATTTCCACATAATTCCTGCTCTCCCCAGGCTGAGGAAGCTGAAGGCCACCCTGTCCTTCATCCTCTCGGGGAAAATCTCTCTTTCTTCCCCTTCCCCCTCTTCTCATACCATTTTTTTAGCTCTTCTCTCATCATCTTCAGAAAATGCATCAATTCCTCTCCCTGCCTGCTGTTAAAAGGCAAGGGCGTGTAACGGGGGCCCAATGAACTTTATTTTTTTCAAATATAACAAATTTCTATTTGAAAAATGAAAACGAAAAAAATAAAGGAGGGATAGGAAAGCCTGCCTGCAAGCTGCACGCAGCGAGCCTGAACGTGCTGCACAGCGAGGGGAATTTGAAAATGCGTAACTGAGTTATTAGCTCCGTTAAAAACATCTACCAAATTTGTTACCAGAGAGATGTGACGAAGATGTTACTCAGAGCTCACGCAGCAGAAGAAATAGCTTTAATGATTTTGAGTTATCCTCTATCGATATTTATACGGCTGCAGATTTGGGAATCTTTTATGTAAGATCTCAAATGTTTCTGGGAGCTGCTGGGTGCCTCCCGCTGGTGCCAGCATCCCCTCACCCAGCAGAAAATGGACTTCTGAGCCGAAGTCGGGGGGTGCGGGCTGTTGGCGGGTCCCCCCTGTATTTCAGCCGGCGGCGTGCCGTGCCGGGCGCGGATGCCCCGGCTGCCGGCACCTGGCGGCTCTTGGCAAAGGCAGGAGGATGAGGTCGGGCGCAGCTGGTCCAGGCAGTGCTGGCGGGGGCATGTCTTGGACCTTCGACCAGCTGGGGATGCTGCTGGGGGTCAGCCATCCCTGGGGCTGGTTTGCACGTCAGCTGCGGGGAGAGCTGGTGGGCAAGGTTTGATTTTGGTTTGGTTGAGGCGATGTAAAAATAATAGGCTGTGACTGAGAGACTCGTGGTTTATGCCAGCTAACCCCAACCCCCCTGCTTTCATTGCACATCGGGTCTCCTGCATGGCACCGTCTGTGTTTACAGGCCAAAAATGCTGAAAATTGTTTGTAGCTGATGGAATTTGCTACAAATCCTCTCCCAGATGGGACAGACATAGTGCTGCAGAGCGAGGTGGATTGTAACATTTTAGTTTATTGATGCGAATACAAAAACTTACAGGTTAACATTGTCCTGCTCATGTTCTCCATAGCATTTTGCATACCATGAATACTGCATTTCAAAAGAACAGCTTATTCTTAAGAATATAAATAAAATCGCAAGGAGGCAGCTGTAGCTTTTCTGTTGCTATCTCCCCACGCTCCGTAGGAGCTGGTAGATGAAATGGTTCTCCATTCATCAGCAGTAAATACTTGGTGGGCTATCATACCTGCTCATCATCAGACCGCTTGTAAATTCTCTGTTAAGCACATGTGATCCAGCTTTTAAATTGTACAATTGAAAATTAAGCCTGTGTAACTGTATCAGTGAGTCTTTCTAGATGGGTTTCATGGAAAAGTCTGGTTGTTTACCATATGTTTTGTCACTTTTGTATCACCAGAAAGTTATAAATACTTGGGTGACTTAAATTATTCACTCCAATTCCCTGTAAAGTGTTTGACATCCTGTGCATCAGAGGTATCAGAATGTGAAATTACTGTAACCTTCTGTTCCCTGTTTTGAGGGAAGAGAAAATCGTGGTTCGATTATGTAATGGCAAGGATGCCGTCTGTGGGACATGTAGAAAATTGACATTTTTGGATCAGTCTCTTACCACTAAAAATGGAACTTGAGACTGTTAAAAGTGCAAGATGTGCACTTCTGCATCAAAATAAAAATGCAACGGGTACCCTTCCCGGTGCTCCTTAATTCCTCGGTCACGTACGAGTTCCAAAATAACAGAAACTCACTATAGAGTGGGTTTTTCCCTGCATTTCTCTGATAATGTCGTATCTGGTCCTTGGGGAAACAAGAAGGGTTTTATTCTAACATTTCAGCGCACAAGTTTTTATCCTAAAAATTGATCAGTTGGTACCCCTGTGCTTCAGGGAGGGGTTTGCAGCGCTGCTGCTTGTAAAGGACTCCAGAAACCTCTGTGGAAGTAAAAGGGGCATGGAAGGGGGAAGGGCACTGTTTGGATTCTTAAACCGTCAGAGGTTAATCCCCTCGTAGAGAAGAGTTACATGTTCAAAAGGATGGAAAACACCTTAGCATCATCCTCCTTAAAGAAAAAAGTAATAGTCTAAAGCATGATATGTGTATGTAATCCAAACAAATATTCCCCTTTCCAAGCAGATGCCTAGTATTAACTGATTAAAAAATAATCTTTTTCTTTTTTTTCTTGCTAGATTTAAACCCTGGAAAAGCTTTAGCTTGGCTTAAAGAGGAGCTAAATCCATCACTTACAGTAAATCATCAGCAAATAAAGCTGAAATCCCGTGATGCCGTATATAATTCCCGGTTCCCTGCAAGCTTGCTGTGCTCGGGTGAGCCCATGGGCTCGGGGTCAGCAGGAGCATCCCAGAGAGGTCGGTGGGGCTCGCTCGGGGTGGGCTCCCTGCCTCTCCCTCCGCTGTGCCCAAGTGATGTAGTGTTCGTCTCCTTCCTCATTTTTACCTGGTACATGATCGGCTACATATTTATTTTGAGATTTGAAGAAAAAAGCGTATTAATTTAGACTAGCTTTTTGTATCAACCAAACGGGTTGGCCAGTACCAACCTGAAAAATAAACTTTCCCAGCTCGACCTGATAAGGCCCCTCGAGGAATGACTGTGGGCAGGAAAACGTTTCTGGCGTTTTCTTTGGAGTTAAGGAAACCCATCACTAGCCTGCCTTGTTGAAGGAAAGAACGCTGCTCCTACCCTTTCCTTTTCCCTTACATAGTTTTTGGGCTGAAGGGCTGTGTGAGTCCTTGCAGCTGGTGGGGTTCAGGCACACAGCATGAGACACGTGTGTTTAAAAATAAATGTGTGGGACAGTGAGAAATGACAAACACATAAGGAAAAGGGCTGTCCGTGGCTTTCGTGTGAGTAATACGTCCGGGCTCCTTCCCTTCCCTCCCACAGCGGTGAGAGCGTGCCCTGCTTGGCTGCCCTCCGCTCCCAGGCAGTGTGAATGGGAGGGTTTGGCTTTACTGCACAGCTTTATTTTTTTTAAGGAGTGTTTTCCCTGAGTAGGAGTGATGATGGGAGAGTTGATAACCTCCGTATATTACCCCCTCGCCCTTGTTAATGATTTCCTTGGTCCTGGGGCAGAGGCGCAGCAGCCAGGGAAAGCACAAAGGGCTGCGATGGGGGCAGGCAGGGCCAGCCTGCCTGGAGGAATGGCGCGGCCTGCGTTTGCCACTTTGTGCTGCGAATACGGCTGGTGAAGAGGACCAGGGTTTGGGATGCGCTGTGGGACCCAGCCAGGGGGCTTTCTGTAAGTTTAAAAAAGAAAAAAAAAAAAAAAAAACCAACAAAAAACAAACAAGAACTAAAAGATGTGAACAGAATCAGAAATTACATATTTTCCCCCAGAATTGGAGATACCAGGTGTTTTCTCCTTCTGTAGATGGATAATTCATGAAATCCTGTTGTTTCACTACAAGAATTTGAGTGTGTCTGGTAAAGCTGCATCTTCTTTCTCTGCGGGGCAGCTGCCCCGGTGGTGCGTCCATGGGGAGTAAGTGAAGGAATGCTGCTGCCTGTGCTGTGGGATTGAATTTCTCGTGTCCACACCCCTATAGCCCTGCAAGCATCCAGGGCATCAGGACTGGTTCGTTCCTGGTGGCCCACCTTAACCACAGCGCAAGTCCAGGCTTGGGGACTGCTCAGCCAAGAACCGACCGCAGCAGGTCTCCTGCCCCCAAGCAGCATCTTCCCAGACCCCCTGGAGGAGACCTGGAGCGGGGGTTTTGAAGGGAAGTGTTTCGCGCTAGTGTCCCCAGCTTGGTGTCAGACCCCCTGGAGATGTTTTCCAGAGCTTTCTGAACCACACGTTTCTGGTTCAGAGCTGGTTTTGGGGAAGGCTTCAGGAAAACTTGTCTAGATCGTCTCATAAGTGGTATAAAACATCCTAAGTTAGAGGATGCCTCGATAAGAAAGGCAAAAGGAGGCAGTGCAGGTACCCCCCGGGTTTCTCTTCCCAGCTGAGAAGGGGCTGTTGGGGGGTCCCCGGGGCTTCCCGTTGGGTTGTGCCTCCACAGAGAGCAGCAGTGCTTGTTCACCGCCTTCATCCAGGAGCATCATTTCCCATTGACCCAACTGGATGACTGCCAGAAGCCTTTCACTCAATTTAATCAGTCATTGCTTTAATTATTACCTACCTGCCCGTCTCATTTCTGAACGGGTAACTGCAAATGGATACAGAACAGTGGAGCAAATCCAAGAGGTTGAGGACAACGCTTGGCCCTTTCCACCTGCATCGCAGGCTCGTGCGGGGCTCCCTGCCCTGGAGGGAAGAGCCTCGCTGCAAACAGGTGGCTTTTCCGCAGCAGGCAACGTGCTAAGCTGAACATAGTGCTCTCTCAGGTCATTTTGCAAAAGGAATAAGCTGCTAAATAGGTTGAGGGGGGTTCACCCTGTGCCGCACCAGACCTGGGTGCAGGGAGGTTGGTGCAGTCCCCGCCAGGGATCTGCTGCACGCAGAGCGGCTCTGAGTCACCGCTGTTATAGATAGACCCACACGTGGGAAGTGGAGGGTAATTTCAGGAGTTTTCCTTGTGATGCACATAATAAATGGCATTAGAGATTACGTAATACCGTGGAGCTGCTTTTAGCTTGCCACAGATGATACTTTTCCAAAGCAAGCCCAAGATTTATGCAGTATATTGAAAAGTGGAGATTTTTTATTCTGATGTTTGGAAATAGCCGCCTAGTTGAATGGGATTCTTTGCAGATCCAGTAAAAAACAGGCACGACTTCATCCTCTCTTAAAAACTTACGCAGAATATAGGGGGGGTTTCTTTTTAAATGAAAGCTCTATTTTTTTGAAAGCTTTGCTCCTGTAGGGTAGAGGCCATTGGGGAGGAGCGTTGGAGCTGGGGGTTTCTGCCCATCCATGCCACCCAGCTGCACGGGGACTCGAGGGACTCTCCATCCCCCCACAGCTGCTCCAGCCTGTTTGCACGGGTGAGAAGCTGGGAAAGCTGGGGCAGAACGATGATCCTACAAAGGTCTTTTTTTCCTAGAGGCACATCTGGTGCAGGGAATCAAATCCAAGATGCCCTGTGAGCAAGTGTTTCTGGGTTTCAGAGTCATGTGCATTTCTGAACTTAGCCACAGCTGGCTGCGACTAGGAGCGGAATAGAGCCCTATGTGATGAACGAAGGAAGGCAAGGCATGGAGTTTCTTTTAGTTGCAAGTGAAAGCGCTATTTCTTGCCTGGGTAAGAGTGCACATTGCATGGTGTCAGCCCAGCCCGCGGCACCGCCGTCGCCCTCTGAGTGTTTTGGTGCCCCCGTGTCCAGCTGAAAATAGGGCTTGAACTTGAGACTTGCTGCGTCCTCGCAGCCAGCTGCGGCCGGGGCCAGCCTGACCCCAAACTCTTGCAAGTGAGGCTATTGGGGTACGTGTTATCCCCTGGAAAATGAGTGGCGAAGTCGAACTGAGCTAACTTGAGCAGAGAACCCAGTGCTCAGCAGGTTGCAAATGCAGAGAATTGTAAACTGTCCGCTTGTCCCGCCATTCTTTCCAGTCTCTCCTATTAGGGACTTTTAAAATAGAAAGCAAAGTTAGGGTTCGGTTCCCTCCATGTGTCAGGCCTCCAGCCTGAGCTTGCAAACAGGGAAGTTTGATAATCTCACAATGCTATTTTGGGGTAGCAATGGAGTATCCTGCAAATGGCAGTGAATCCCTGCTGGGTCTGTAATGACGGGGGGTGCTGCAGAGGGGCTTCCCAGCCTTGGGACGTGGGGGCTTCGCTTTCCCTGGGCTGCAAGCACCGGCTCAGCCCACCCAGCCATCGTCCTGCAGAAAGGCTCTGCAGAGCCAGCACTGGATATGTGCTTGATCTTCACAGGCCTTTTCTTTGGAGAAATTTGACCAGAGAAGGGCCTGTTGTGGTGGGAGAAGGGCGTTGGGGCAAGCGCAAGCGTTGCCTCCGTCCAGCCCCAGCACGACGTTTCCCTGCGTCCAAAACCAGGTCGCATCCGTGGTTGGAGTGCCCAAGCGGGTGCTATGGCGGAGGGCTCCGCGTTCACCCTCGCTGCAGGGTGGGGGTAAAATTAGCTGGAAATGTGGGGCAGAGGGCTTTCCAGAAAAGATTGCGCTGTATTTCCGCAGAAGAGGGTAAAAGGAAGGTACCTTTCAGCTCTTATTTAAGGGCTCGGTGTCTCTCAGCGTTTCGGGGAGGCCACGCAGGCAGCGGCGCTCCTTGCAGCCGCGATCCCGCACCGCGCCGGAGCCGGTTCAGCTGCGGGGCGGCCCCGTTCCGCTGCCGCAGACGGAGGCGGGGGG
>WAAD01010419.1:59231-110426 GCA_013389945.1 Fregata magnificens | reverse complement strand
GCGCCCCGCTGCCCGCACCCCGCGCCCCGCTGCCCGCGCCCCGCTCGCTGCCTGCCTGCCTGGATGAAACTGCTCCGTGTGAGCGAGCGAGCTGCCGTTTTGCACTTCTGGAGCTGCCGTAGCAAAGCGATGTAAATTTTAGAATAGCACAAACGGACTATTTTCTCCGCGCTTTCCCCGTTTATCAAAGCGTTGAGAGCTGACCCGCAAGATAATTATTTTCAGATGCGGTCTCGTCGCGGTGCATGCTGTTCTGCTAAATTATCCATGCGAGAACTGGTGATGGGTTTGGGGACAAGCGTTTCCCTCTCCGAGCATCCATCACGGCTGCCCCCATCCCTGGGGGGACCCTGGGGCCTGGCAGCAGTGCTGGGGGAGGCAGCACCGATAACGGTGTTTGCTGAGCAACCTCAGGATTATTTTAGTGGCGCAAGTGAGAGCTTGGGGTGGGCTGTTATTGTGGCTTCATTTCCCTCTAAGGAGAGGGTGGGTGCTGTTGGGTGCACCTGCACGGGAAATGGCATGTTTAGGGCTCGATGGTACAGCAGATTATTAAATGCACAAACGCCTGTCCGTCTGCTACGGCGACGCTGAGAAATGCGTTTGCGTACGTGCGGTGGAGTGTGTTTTGCAAAATAGCCGACAGGCATTCCCAGCGGTGGAGCTGGACCCTCGAGAGACGGGGCTTTGCCCAGGACAGTGGCTCATCCCCATTTTCCCCACCACCGCATTTAATTCCGATTTCAATCTGTGTTTTAAGACAAAATGTCTCATATTGCAAAATATATCATGAAGGGAAAAGATACCAAAGCATATGTAGGTACAGAGAGAGAGAAGAGTTCAAAAGATTTTTCACTAATGTTTTCAATCTAGCAAATGCTTCTGGAAATGAATTTCTGTTTTTAGCTCCTTTGCAAAAAAAAAAAAATCCTGGAGTTTTTCAGCCTCCGTTCTAGGGGGTCTGATTTTTCTGCAGCTCCGAGCCTGTTGCTCTGTAGTGCCTTAGTAAATGGTGCCATTGTTTCCGCGGAGCGGATGTTTTCCCAGCATACTCGTAGGAGCGCAAGGGTTAAAGGTTGAGCATTGTTTCCTGGGTGGAAGCTGGTCCGTGGTGGTGGGCGAGCGATGGCGAGCGATGCCGAGCGCTGCGGCTGCGGCGCAGGCCTGGCCAGCGTCCCTGCATGTTAATGCGCTGGGCTTGCTGCGATGGCAGCGCTGCTGCCTTTTATCTGCTTTAATCTACTTGCTTGTTTATGAATTGGTTCCTCTCCTCCAAACCAATAAATAATAGAGTGAAAACAGCCAGAAAGCGTGCAAATCGCAGGAAAAGGTCCAGAGAAATGGTCTTTCAAATGAAATCTGTTTCAAAACCTTCCTACAACACTGCAAAGATTAGGAGCAACCCCAACCCCCTCGCAAACCCATTAACCTAAAGGCCAAGTTTTAATCCTTTTGTGGCCGGCAATCCTGGGTTTCGGATCAGACTGGAAGCCAGCAATGATAGGATTTCGGCGGCTGCCTGGAGTGCCCCGGGGGGAGGAGGGTGGCAGCGTGTACCTCTGCTCTCCTTCCCCCTCGCGCCCCTTTTTTTGAAGCTGCTAAATAAACGGAAAATAAACCAAATAGAGGAACAAGCCAACGCATGGGGAGAACTTGAAAATGTGTTTGTTTTGGAGAAATTCAGCATAAAAGCTCTGACATGACCACATCATGGCTGGGACCTAAGCTCCGCGGCAGGGTGGGTGCTGAGGACGGGGTGCAGCGCAGGTGGGTACCGAGGAAGAGGAGGGTATTTCTGTCGTATGCCGTGCCTTGCCTCGAAAGTCCTGTTTCGCATCATAAATGAGCTGGCACTGCTGCGCTCTGAAATTCAGGTGGCTGTAGGTCCTCCTGGGGTTTTGGATGTGGCTAAGCCAGGTTCATCGCTTTGGATTTAGGCCAGGTCCTCCGTGGTCAGGAGGTTCCAGCATCTGAGATCTTTCCCGTGGCTGCATCCTGGAGTCATGCAGGCTGCTGCCGCTTTTCGTGCCGTGTATTTTTCTCTTAGTTATTTCTCTTCTCCTATTTTATACTGATTTATTTTCCTGTGCCAAACGTTTTGTTTAGGGCTCCATATTTCTCCTACAGTTTGACAAGGGAAATGTCAGCTCTTGCATAGCGGGTAACGTTTTGGAAGGTCCTGAGCTTGCACAGAATAAAAGGCCAGCGTGCAAATCCAGGCCTTCACACAGAAATAAGGGTTTTATTCTAATGTGTGTATTAGCAGTGCTTTACTGGCCTGCAGCCTTAGCCAGCGTTTCAGTTTGCTTTGTAAATGCGTATTTTCAGCGTTGCCCGACAGGTCCACCTTTGCATGGAGCAAAACGGGCTGTTGCCGGCTTTGTCTGCGTTTCTTTGCCACCGCCGTAGAAGTGGGTGATATGTCTAGATTTACATCATCCCCTTGGGTTGATTTCTAATGCGCCTTTAAAAGTGGAGAAACCCCCTGGCACCCGGTGCCCCTGCATAAGGCGGGAGTCTCCAAACAGGCAGTTGCCTGTGGGAACGCAGTTTTGGCTCCGTGCGCTGGCATCGGTCACAGTCTGAGCTATCTGCTGGCGGGACGGTCGCTCTGGAGATGTTACCGGGCTTTACACGTGCAAAGAAAATAAAAAGAAAAGAATCTGATGTGAAAAATGAGATTTTATTTGCTTAGAAATAATTTCTTAGGCAGGTCACGTGCGGCGCATCCTGCTCGGCCTCGTGCATTCGCTTGGGACCTGGTCAGGGTGCGTGCATCAGACTTGACTCTCTGCTGCTCTGGTGATGCCAGGTTTGTGTGTGTTTCTTGAGGGGGGTCTGTTAGAAAGATGCCTGTAGCAGGGAAGTGCTGCTGTCGCTGTGGGTTGGGGAGGTGCTGGTGTCACTGCAGGTTAGGCTGGCTGCCCAGGGGATGGACCAAGCAAGGCTTGCCGGCACCCGCTGCTCCCAGGGCCTCACCAAGCACTGAACCATAGAAGTAGTCCATAAAAGTCACAAGCTTAAAATATGAAGTGCTCATTTAAAAAAAAAAAAAAAAAAAAAGATATTTTATTAGGTTTCTTCTGTTTGATATCTTTAGGGTTTTGTAGGCTTTCGTGGCATGTAGAAATACCAGACTGTCGTCATCTTTTTCATTAAAGTGAATACAAAACCTCATGGCAGATATAACCCGAAGAGACGGGCCGCGGAGAAAACCTCGAATGCCACGACACCCACCATGGAGTGCTGGCAGAGGTGGAGAGCTGCTGGCCTGGCCGCTCGCCCGTGGCTGCCGCGCTGGAGGGACGCCGCAGCGTGGTACAGCGGAGAAACTTCAGTTCGTGCGGCCGAGCGCACTGACCCTGCGTCCCAAACCACTTACAATAAAATAAAATAAAGCCTGCATTATAGAGAGCTGAGGCTGAAGGCCTTCTTGTTTAGAAAGAGATAAAAAAAAAAAGCTCTGCGAAGTAGGTGGAAAGCACTTGGTGTGCTAAAGCTCAGGGAAGCATCATCAGAGGGAGGGCATGGTCCATCTCGTCCCTAAATTTCGAGGGACTTGTTTTAAGTGCCTTGTACTGGCTGCTCTGCGCTGGAAGGATGCTGGGCTGTGAAGGGACTCTTCAGAAGAGATTTATTCTGACCTGTACACTAAAATAAATGTTTTATGAAATACTTCTGGCAATTTGAGATTTCTACGAATGTGGAAGTCACCTCAATACCCTGGCCCAAGTGCCCTATGGCCGTGAACACCAGTTTGGCAGGGAGGGTGCTCGGAATGCTTTCATTGAACTTCTCTGGGAATTTTGGGGTTTTATCTACTAACTCGGTAACCAGTGGTGTGTGGGAGCTGATCCCCAACAGAAAGGGGGGGGTGGTTTCCTCCCCCAATGGAGTATGCCCCAACAGCGTTGAGGGGGTTTTTCATTGACTAAAGTGCGCGTTACGTATGCACAGTAGAATTAAACTTAGCTCCTTGCTTGTCCATAAGCACTCAGCGTGTGTTTAAAGCACATAAAACTCAATGTGCCCTATTTCCTTGCCTTGCTTGAGAAGGACTTGAGCGCTGCCGACCCCAGCCAGTGTGTTCCCCGCAGTGCTGGGTCCGTGGCCGTGGGCTCCTGCCGTAGGGACACCCCAGCTGACCTGCTCCAGATACGCCCGTTCTGAGCTTTCCCTTCATGCTATAAAAAGAAAAGCAGGCTTTCTCTCCCCTCCGCCAGCGTTGCTGTTGGCTGCTGGAGGAGCCGTGGCGGCGGCTGTGGCCACGGAGACCAGTTTCCTTCTGATGCGATCTGACGTGCAAGGAGTCCTTGGCTAGCGATGCCAACGTGGAGCGTACCTGGCGGCGTAGCCCCCGTCATTGCTTTTTTGTTTGTTTAAACCCTCTACGTACAATAGGTGATGTGTGTGTTTCAAGCGGAGGCCGGTTGCCAGAGGGACAGTTGTGGGTGTTTGTCGGGCAGTCCGGTGCAGGCAGCGGTGCTGCCCGTCTGCCCACGGTGGCCTTTTGCATCACGTGGGGAAGGGGCTGAACACCAAAGAGTTTGGTCCCTGTGCTGAGACAACCACAAAATTAATTTGTCTTGTGTTTTTGATACCCAGACTTTAAATTGGCCTTTTCTCTGCTGGTGGGGAGACGCCTCTCCCAGGAGTGCAGGGTTGGGTCTGGTCCTGGCCACCAAGAAGGGCACCCAAATATGCCTCCAGCAATGGTTACAGGGGTGCAGGGGCTCCCAGCCATGCTTCTTAGCCAGGCTTGTTTTTCTCCCGTTGCCTTGAATGGGGCGGCTGCTGGAAGCGGGGTTTTCGCTGGAGACTGAGCCTAGCTCTGTGGGATCCGCTCAGGGGATGCCCCTCCGTGAAGCTGGTTCTGGAGCAGCCTAGCTCGGAGGGCAGGGCAGAGGTGAGCTGGCCTGAAACCTGAAATGGGGGATAAAGCCTTTCAAAAAATGCAGGTGAAAAGTGCTAAATATATTTTCGGTAGGCTGTGTCGCTTCCTACCTTTAGGGGCGACTTCGATGTCAGTTTGCAGAGGGGTGGCTTGCACATAGCATGCGTTCACACGGCATCCCCCCACCCCGTGTTGGGTACCACGGGCACAGCGGGACCGGGCTGGGGCTCGCTCACTATCTCAGGCGGCTGGGCAGGAGGTGTAGGGACATCCTCCTCCGAAGGACAAAGGCAGGGTCATGCAGGGACTTGTCCCGAATTGGGGGGGAAGCATGTGGCAAATTGCAGGCTCAGCCCCCAGTGCCAGCTCAGTGGTCCTGGCCACCACATCCTTCCTCTCGGGCTACGGGATTTTTTTTTTCCCCCCCCCCCCCCCCAGATTTATTGTGTCAGGATCTATCCCCACGCCCGGGAGAGGAAGTTAATTTAGTAACGGCAGGAAAGGACACAATGAGTCAGCGGTGGAGGGGAACTAAAAATAATGAAATATCCAGAGAACGACTTTGTTTCATTTGGGAATTGTAGTTACAAAGCAGCATCCTGGGACAAGAATGGAATTAAACAATCCTGTTTATTATTACTGTGTTTTCCTGAAACTTCAGAGTAGAGTAATGCCGTGATGCATAATTTGTATGTCGTTAGAGCCAGTGATCTAACTAGAATATGCATTTTAGCTGAAATGATGTCAGCATGACTTGGATATATCATTTAAACATGTAAACTTTGTAGGGCTAGTAAAGTTATTCATCTAGCATGCAGCATAGTTGTGTCGCACCAGAAATCAGTTCTTTTGTTGCTGGTGTGCCGCGTTTTGAGGATCACTGAGAAATTGTGGCATAAATTCCATCTTTCTAAGGATTCCCTATAGAAATGTCTGCCCCGAGCATGTGCTCTCTGCCTCTTGCTGCCCACCCACAGCTGATCTGGAGCAAACATTGCACACCATGATGGGTGCGACAGAGATGAGATCTCAGCCAGGACTGAGCAGGATTTGTGCGGGGTTGGGAGGCAGCGGCTGTGTCGTGAGGCCTGATTCTCCGAGCAGGGCTGCTGGAGGCACGAGATGGAGCTGTAAGCAGTGCAGGTTTGGGGGCTGCTGAGCCCACAGAGCCTCCCAGGAGCCAGGGCTGGGGTGCTCGGCCACCCCTGAGCGGGGACCAGGCAGTGTGGTGGTCCCCAGGGTCTGCAATCCTGCGGGATGGGTGGCAGGTTAAGGCTGGACACCTTTTTGAGCTCTGTTGGTTAATTCCTAGAAACTTGGTTTTGCACCTGAAAAAAGCTGGTTTAGCCAAGAAATAGCTCCCTGGGGGCCTTTCTGATGTTTTTCGTGTAAAGGCTGAAAATTTCATCTTGTGGTTGACATTGCTGTGACTGCCCATCCTCGAGCGGCCGTGTGAGGGCTGAGGACTGCTCCGGCTCTGCCCGGGTTCACAGCCCCAGCCATGGGCAGCTCCTCCGACCGCTGGGATTTTATTAGGATAACTTGCACGGCGAAATCCCCGGGAGAAAGCCCCTTCCTCCTGCCCCCTCTGGCCATGACTACGCGGTCGGGCTTGGATTTTGACATCAGACACCGGGTTTTTTCCTGCCCTTGTGTAGCCAGCGAGGGCTTGGGGCTATTTTTATCCGGCGCTGGCAGTGGCTGGAGTAGGACACAGCTTCCCTGGCCCGCGCAGCTCTCACCTCCCTCTCATCAGCTGGCCAAGGCTCCGGCGCTGCCGTTGACTTTATTAGGGAAAAGCAAGGTGCTCCGGAGCGGCCGGGAGGCGAGAGGGGCCGGGGAAGCATCCCAGCCGGGGGACTGTGGGCTGCCGCAGGTCTTGGCTCCGGGGGCAAGCACTTGATCCCATGGTGCCGACTGAAGAGCAGAGGAAGGACTGAGATGCCCCAGCGGGAGCGTTTCACTGGCCACGTGAGGACCCGGGAGCGAAGGAGATGAGTCGGGAGGGTGATGGCATGGGTGACGTCATCAGGAAAGCAGCCGTGCCGGCCGGGGAGGGCAGTTATAAAAAGGTAAGGGACGAAAAGGAGCCTTTTGTCTGCCAACAGTTGCCCTCTTGGCAGGAGGGGCACCTGCCAAAACGCTGCCCAGCACCCTCCCAGGGCGCTGGGTTTCGGGTGCCGGAGCAGGGAAGCGCTCGGCAGTGTTTAACGCACCAGCGCGGGGCAGCAAACCTTCTTCCCTCTGCGTTTCCATATCACTTTATGATGAAGAAAATGTAAAGAGATGTCTCCAAATGCGTTCTCATACCTCAAGACCCCTGGGTTTTAGGGCAACTTGCCACATGGCTTGAGATACACAATTTTGACTTGGTTTTGCATTTCCCAGCAAATCCGCCGTGAAGAAAAAGGATATAAAAACAAACGTTCTGTGGTTACAATTTCTGTTTGTAAATCCAAGAATAGCCCTTGTACTTTACAGAGATAAAATAAGGCACTGCCTACGGGTCTGGAACTTTAAATATAGTAATTGTCCATGGCTGGTAATGACAGACCCTGGCAAAAATGGCCGTGGTGGCCTGGCCGTGTCCCGGCGCTCCCCGGGCTGTGCACCCTGTTTGGTGCCTGTGGATGGCCCCGGCATCCAGCCTCCGCTGGCCTCGCTGCGTTTTAACCCCTCGCACGGCAGTGGCAGTGCCCAGCTGGGACGGGTCCCGCTGAAGCGTTGCTGGCACCCGTTAATCTGTAATTCACTCTGTACTTAGAGTCTTCCTTCTCCAAAAAGGCAGCGCCTTAGCAAAGCACGCCTGGTATTTGGTCCGGGTTTGGTACCCATCGGTACAACTCCAGAAGTGCTGTCAGCAGCCGTTATTAGGAGCCGGCTGCTCTACCCAAGGTGGGGGGTCTCAGAGCACAACAAGGAACCTGGCAAATCGCTGCTACAGCTCGACACCAAATAAATCTTCCATGTGGAATTTTATGTGCTGTTTCGGGTGATGTCTGTAATGAGTAAAGGCTGCTAGTGCAGGTGCCTGCATGCTAAATAGCGTGGAGTGGTACGTGGTGAAGAGAACAGTCCAGCTACTACTTCTTAAGGGACAGAGATAACACAGCATGGACTTTGCTTGGCTTCCCAGAAAACTGCAGAAATCTTGTGCCCGCTGCCGTGGGCGTTCACTCTCCATCCCGCATCGGGTCGGTCGGGGACGGCCTCTGGCGTCAGTGGAACCTCTGTGTGCCCCCAGGGATGGGGTTGTGTGGGAAGAAGGCATATATTGGATAAATTCAGGCTCTCAACCAAAAATGTGGCATTTTTTGGTGTCGAGGTGCCGCAGCGTGTCGGGGACGGGCTGGGTGCTGGCACGTGTCGGAGGCAGGTGGCGAAGAGCACAAATGGTTGCATATAAGCTGCAAACACTGGCAAGGTGATTGCAATAGATTTATGAACAGCAATAATTACAGCAGACAACGGGGCTGGGAAACGGTGTGCTGAGTCCGCTGTGGGGAAAGGCTAAACCTCTCCTGGCAATTTGCCTTTACTGGAACGGTTGTGTAAAGCGTTTTACATGTAGGCAGTCACAGCCACAATCTGACATTGTGTTTTTATTCGTGTACTTAAACAAAGGTAGCTACTGACCTTCCGAATTGGAAGGTCAATGGTAAGAAGGAAAACATCCGCCCGAAACTGGTTTGCCTTAAAAATAAAAAGCAGCCTTTTGTTTAAAATAATTGTCTGAATCAGACTTCAGCTCTACACCAGACCCCCTCTTTCAGAACGTACATACATTTTTTGATTCAGTGTCAACGTACATGCTTAAATAACGTGGGTTTCTGTGTTTCTTGCTAGTACCTTTACATTTTGAGTATTTGATCCATTATTTTTTATACACCAAGTAAGTATATTTGATAGTCAAAAAACCACTTGAAATGTTCTTTCTCAATTTATAGTTTTCTATACCCAATTCAGGATGTATATTGCAGCTGTTGGGTAATTTATCTAAAGCCTAAAGTCCAGTTCCCTTAGGTATATTATATTTCTTAGTAACTGTTCCCTAATTTATAATAACAACAGATAGGACTCTTGATTTCTTTAGGTTCATTAGCCTGTGTCTGGTTTATAAAATGGGATATTCTGAGCTCAGTCCTGGGGGAGCAGTGTTATTTAGTATCCTCAGTAATGACCTGGTGGAGAAAACAAATTGCACGTTGATTAAATGTACAGATGTCAAACTGGGAGCAGTTGCCATCTTGGTGGGAAACGGAGCAAAATTTAAAAAGATCTGGAGAGACAGCCCCATCTGAAAGGGGTAAAGATGTGAAAGTGTGCCTGCATTTATGTGTATTTTAATGCAAAGAAGAGTAGTTTCAGCACAGACAGAGTAGGTGGGTATGCTGCTGAGGGAGGGAGCGGTCCCAGCTGGCGTGGAGGGTGGGGTGTGCTGTCCTGGCTGGGCAGGAGGAGGTGGAGATGCACTTTGGGCTCCTGATTTCTGTTGCAACACAAGAAAAATCAGAAGTAGATGGGAAAATGTGGGAGAGGATCATCTGAGTAGGAAAAACGGGGAGGCTAAGTATCCATGACTTCATGAAATATTGATGCACTGAGGGATGCAGCTGGCACTCACAGGGGAGACACCCACCTGCATCGTGAGATGGGCAGCACGAGGAACTGGCACAGGCAACCCTGTCTCTGCTTTCAGTCCATTAAAAAAATATTTCTCACTCATTTTTACTTATTTTTTCACTGTGCTGCCTCCACCGGCAGGGCTGGCTATTTTTTCTTCTAAATCTAACTGCCTCGGTGTGATTGAGGCATCAGTTATTGAAACCTGAAAAAACAAAGTAGAAAAACATAGCTCGGCGGTCTGGGTAGAACTTCGGAAACTGGGAGCTGAACCCGAAAACTTGATATCACTTGATGCCGTGGGGGTTATTTTTGATATTTAAAATATTTTAAATAAAAGGAGTTAGGTTACAAATTAAGTATGTATTTTGGTAAGGGATTGACAATATACTGGGCAGTGTGATAACGTAATGTATGTAGTCAGCACTGGAGTTGGAATTAAATTATTAGCTATTCTAAGTTAATAATTTGCATTTTGTTATACCTCACTTCCTTGTATCAAAAAAAGGTGCTTTATTTTTAGTTAGACAGGTAAAATACGGGGAGCACAGTTATATTAATTAACACCGTGGAAGCAGCCCATACTTGCCTGCTATGTTTTCTTTCATTGTGTATTCTTGATTGGGTATTTTGTGTTATTTTAAAATGAAATCTTGGAGGGCTTCAAAATGTTGCTTCTATCAATAACTGGCCGCCTGGTATGAATTTGTTGTCAGCGTTGGCACATAATCCATTAGTGACAGACACCAGGATAGTATTGGTACTAATTTTGAATCTAGATCTGTGGTTTTCATTTACTGCACATTGATTACAGTCATCTCCGTAATCATTCATCGGTGATTAATTTCAAATCACTTTGTAGCTTGCCTTTATTCAGAAAAACATATATATAAAAATACTTTTTTAAAACTGTGAATAATTTGATGGCGATGGTTAAAAATACCGCTCTAAGTACGTTGGCAGAAGAATTGTGTAGTTTTGGAGGCCGCTCAGGGAAGCGGAAGATGCTAATGGTGCAAGTGTGGTCCTGGTGGCTGTATATGGATATAGGTACAAATAGCAATGTATATATTAGGTATGTATCAGATGTATACATCAGATATGTGTGTATATAGGTATATATCTATCAATATGGGGAGAGAGAGAGATGCAGATAAGCTTCCCTGTTGGGATGGGCCACATGATCCACCCAAGCGTGGGAGACAGCTTGGGGGATGCTGGGCATCATGAGTGTGGCGGTGGGGCTGGTGCGACAACTCTCCTTCCTGCGCGCTGGCGTGACCGGCAGCTTCATCCTTTCTTGTCACCCTTCCCTTTCAGGCCCAGAAGAATGAGCGTGAGTCCATCAGGCAGAAGTTGGCTCTGGGCAGTTTCTTCGATGATGGCCCGGGACTGTACACCAGCTGCAGCAAGAGCGGCAAGCCAAGCCTCTCCTCCCGGTAAGCCAGGCGGCCTCGCAGCCCAAAACCTCTTTGGAGGCTGAAAAGTGTGAGATGCCTCCGGTGGGACATCCTGAGACCCTTCCCTTCAGAGGATCCCTTGGTTTTTACTCGCAGCCATGTTCTTCCGTTCTGCTTGTTTTAGAACACTTTATGCTCCAAACGCAATTGGTGTCCGTTATGTAAATAATTTTAAGGAATATGCTAAAACATTAGGTTAAAACCGCATAGAATAGATATTTGGATGCTCAGAAGAATAAAGCAAATGAGCTGAATTTTCCCGAGTTAGGTTTCCTTCAGGTTTTCATTTGGGATTTCTGTCCTGAACGGAGCATTGCCTTTGGACTTGGGCAGACCAAGAACAGTAGTAGAAGTATCACAAATGTACAACTGGAGTTATTGTCCTGAAAATAGTTGAATAATTTTGTTTTCCAAGGAGTGCTTTACATTGAGTTGCAAAATATTGAGAATTTTGATGTCTGAATGCCTGGTTTAATGCCAGATATGCATGTCCAAAGCGGGGCAGGGCTCGAGGATGGTCCCACGGTCCCACCGGTCCTGGGTCAGGCAGCATGGTGATTGTTGGTGAAAAACCACCAGTTTGTGAAAGTAATATCTTCCTTTAGTGACTCAGGAGGTGGCAGCCCGTTGGAAGCAGATCTGATGCTGATAGCTACCCCCGGTGACAGCAGGGCAGTGGAGAGCAGTCAGGGCTGCAATTAATCTTGCACACAGAAAGCACCAGAGAAAGGAAAAAATGAGATTTAACGGGGCTCCCTGCCTCCCCCCACGTCCATAGGCTCCACACAGGCTCTGCTCGCTGGACACGGCTCCGTCCCTGGGGCTGGGACGTTGCATAGCACAGATACCTCACTTACTCTGATTTTTAAAATTTCTACATCAAATATACTCCAGAAAGGCTTGTTTATATATGCAGCTGCTGGGAGTAACCCATGGCCCTTGGAAAGCATCGAACGCCTCCCACATTGGGAGTGAAGATCTACCTGTTGCCATGGTGTGGGAGAAGAAAAAAGCCTTAGAGAGGCATAAAACCAGGAGGAATACTATTATTACACCAGAGAGGTACAACTGTAAAATTAAAGTGAACTGCAAGTCATTTGAAAGGGAAAAGAGTTTTGCTCTGTGTAGTTACAGCTAAACCAGGAGCCTCTATCTTGCAATTATAACGCAGGTCTAATTAACACTGCACGGCAGGGTTTGGCAGCTGTGCCACGAGAAATGACCAGCTGTACCTGAACGCTTTGGCGTTTTGTTAACATTTATAGTCCAGACAAAGCATTAGTAGTGCACGCTGCCTGTTACGGGACCTACAGGAACCTTTGCAGGACCATTGTTCTCATTTTTGTGCCTGCTTATGAAATAAAGCTGTGCTTGCATATGAAATAAAAGACCATGAATTGCTGGGTTTCAGGCGTTGGGGTCATGCTCTCGAAAGACGTGTGAGTCGCAGATCCACGTTTTGCACTTGCTCTGCCCTTTCTGCGCGATGCAATTTGAAGCTGAGCCCAGGGTGCATCCTGCTCCCCAGCCTGGGTACCTGTGTCTGTCCACCGCGGCTCAAAAGCTTGTGCAGAATTATAGAATAGAGTCATAGAATGGTTTGGGTTGGAAGGGACCTTTAAAGGTCTTCTAGTCCAACCCCCCTGCAATGAGCAGGGACATCTTCAGCTAGAGCAGGTTGCTCAGAGCCCTGTCCAACCAGACCTTGAATATTTCCAGGGATGGGGCATCTACCACCTCTCTGGGCAACCTGTTCCGGTGTTTCGCCACCCTCATCGTAAAAAAATTCAATTATTAATGCTGTCTATTTTATGGTAATAGTGAATAAGAAATTCCACTAAAATAAATGGAAAAGAAGAGTTTGCTGCCTGTAAGTACTGATATAACCCGCCCCCTGCCCCCCCCGGGAATGAGTAATAACAGGCAGCAGAAGGTGCGTAGGGGCTTACCCCATCTTCAGCAAGTAGTGATGGAATATGATGCACCAAGAAGACTGATAGAGGTGACCCCAGAAATCTCTAGTTTCTGGGGTTAATTTTTTATGAGTTTGGAGGATGAGCAAAGCCTGAGCAGATTTTGTAGGAGGCGAACGGGCCTGACCCTGGTGTCAGGTGGGCGAATTGTCCTGGAGAGCCTGGGGCACGTGAGCTCAGCTGGTGGCTGCAGAGCTGCTCCGCAATGTGAGCATCAGCAGGGGCTTTCACAGACACCCTCTTGTCCAAAAAAATCCATTCCCGTGTTTGCTGTCAGAGGCTGGTCTGAGCAGAGGGAGCCGTGGGGTACACCTGGAGCTTGGTGTGCCATGCTTTTCCGTGGGCATCAGCCAGCACCGGTGAAACGTGTTATGTGGCTGATGACCTGCTCTGCCGTGGCTTTGGGGGATAACTGTTATGTGAGCGAAAGCCGGGATGCTCTCAGCTGTAGAAGTGCTTTTCCCTCTCTCAGCCTGTGCTGGGATGCCCCTACCCTGAGCCACTGCATCTGGAGAAGATCATTCCTGGAGAGGTGAATTCGGGTGGTCTTAACCTGTCCAAATCAGGCGATGGAGCAGAGGGTCCAGAAAACACAGTAATAATCTCTTGCGGTACAGTAGTGCCTCTTGGCCACAAACAGGCTTATTACCCTTCTGAATAAATAGTTTCAATCATTAACACATTATTTTCTATAATATAATATTATATATATATTATTGTTATATATATTATCTATTTTTGCATATTTTATATCTTAATGTATTTAATATATACTTTATATACAGTATTTTATTTAGTGTAATAATATAGCCACCCGTGATGACAAAAGCCCTGCAGTATCTCAGCAGTTCTGAGGTTCATCAATAGATGGTGGTAGAAGCATTATCGTTATTGTGCAGCTGAGTTTCCAGTCCCGTGCTGAACTGCTGCTCAGAAATGGGAGCACTGGGCAGCAGCGGGAGCTTGCCCGTGCCCTGCCGCCACAGGCTGGTGGTCCTGGCTCGGCTTTTGGGTGGGGGACGACCATCTTCTTGGAAAAAAGTGAAAATGGTTACATTTTCCTGATGCCAATACAACATCAGGACAACAGCATCCTCTCAAAAGGTGAACAACTCGCTGCTGACGGCACTCCAGCATCTCGCCCGCACAACCCAGCGGTGCGGTAGGGAGAGCGGCACGAGGGGGCTGCGGTGTCACCTCTCCCTTTCCCCCCGCAGATTACAAAGTGGGATGAACCTGCAGATTTGCTTCGTGAACGACAGCGGCAGTGACAAGGACAGCGACGCCGACGACAGCAAGACAGAAACCAGCCTGGACACGCCGTTGTCGCCCATGGTAGGTCCAAGAACCCATCCCACAGAGGCTCTGGAGCATGGAAACCAGGAGGCCATCCATAATGGAAGTTGATAAAGAGCTGATCCTATTAAAACAGCAACACTAAACCCCAGAGCAGCATCTTCAGCCATCAATAAAAGAAATGCGAGATGCTGAGGGGCAGATAGCAAATTGCCCCTGGCTTGCACAGAGCTGCTGTAGAGCAGATACCTTCGTGTGAAGGTATTCCTTCTTCCTCCCTTCCTCCCTTTCTTTTCGGCTCCGATGATTATCAGGGCAGTAATGGATATGACACGTTATCAGCTCCCACCAGCTTTCCTCTCCTTTCTTTTCCTTTGTGCCTATAATGCCGCAGCCCCAGATGTTTTCCTCCAACTTAGCCAGTGTGTCCCTTCAACACCTATTGATCTGGTTGGCTCCTCTGTCCATTTTAAGTGCTCGAGTTGCTATTAATAGTCAAGGGGGCCTATCTGAGAATTACTATGATTTTTAAAGATGATCATGTGGATTAAAATAAAAAAGAAAATCTGTGCTCTTCACCTTTTCTGTAGAAATTATAGCACTTGTAAGTGTACAAAAACATGTTAAGTTAACAGCAAACTTTGCTGTGGCACGGCTGGGGCGACGGTGCTGTAATGGCTGCGTATCTGCTTCCCTAGAGCAAGCAGAGTTCATCCTACTCCGACAGAGACACGACGGAGGAAGAGTCGGAGTCCCTTGACGACATGGACTTCCTCACCAGGCAAAAGAAACTCCAAGCTGAAGCCAAAATGGCCTTGGCTATGGCAAAGCCCATGGCCAAAATGCAGGTCGAGGTGGAAAAGCAGAACAGGAAGAAATCGCCGGTAGCAGATCTTGTAAGTGGGGGCCGTGGGATGGCGCAGGGGGGTAACACCAGCCGCGGCTGGTGAAGGGTCTAGAAAACAAGACTTATGAGGAGCGGCTGAGAGAACTGGGGCTGTTTAACTTGGAGAAGAGGAGGCTGAGGGGAGACCTTATCGCTCTCTACAACTACCTGAAGGGAGGTTGTAGTGAAGCAGGTGTTGGACTCTTCTCCCAAGAAACTAGCGATAGGACGAGAGGGAACGGCCTCAAGTTGTGTCAGGGGAGGTTTAGATTGGACATCAGGAAGAATTTCTTTACCAAAGGAGGGGTTAGGCATTGGAACAGGCTGCCCAGAGAGGTGGTGGAGTCGTCAACCCTGGAGGCATTCAAAAAAGGTGTAGACGTGGCACTCCAGGGGCTAGTTTAGGAGTCATGGTGGTGTTAGTTGATGGTTGGACTTGATGATCTTAGAGGTCTTTTCCAACCTTAATGGTTCTATGATTCTATGATTCTGTGATTTTGCTGTTTGCTTTTGTTTGTTGAGACGCATGCAGCGGCCAGCGGTGTTTGTGCACGGTGTTTGTAGACATGCAGAGGAGCAGTGGAGATAGGGACCGGCTGTCAGGAGCTGGAGGGTCGGCATGGGTTGTCTTATCAGAGCGTTACGGGAGTGGGATGGATGCAGGGAATGAGATGACGAAGCGTGAAGGTTGTTATTGCCTTGAGGCTGGCAACGACATGATGCTACTTGTCCTTAAGGTGTAGTATGCTCAGCCCATCTCATCCCGAGCTGGAGCATTCCTACCTTGGTACAACGCTGCTCACCATAGCCCTTGCCTCCCCTTGCGTCAATCCACCACTCATGCTGGTAGATCTGAAGACTTGGGTCAAACGCTGTGTAGATGTTTCAGCTTGTTTTGGTACTCTCAGTGGGGTCCTTGATCCAGGCTTGTGAGAGAGGGGTGCCTGCAGTGCAAACTACCACTGTTCAGGAATACAAGTAATTCAAAGAAAACAGTAAAAAATTGAAAATTTCTTTTCAGCTGCCACATATGCCCCATATAAGTGAATGCCTGATGAAGAGAAGTTTAAAACCCACTGATCTAAGAGACATGACTATCGGGCAGCTACAAGTGATAGTCAATGATCTCCACTCACAGATAGAAAGTAAGTGATACTTCTTTAATTATTCTTTGGTATGTCCTGTTTAATTAAGAACAGTTCTCCAGGCTACACATAGAAATGTTGGTAAATGTGTAATAACATGAATATATGGAAGAGGTGCACCACAGAAGCTGGAGATGGAGTCCTCTCCAGATTTGGCTCTTTCAGCCTTTTTCTTTCCTTTTTTCAGTTTCTCCTAAAATGCTCGCTTCGATCCCTAAGAGAGGAGGGTTGTAGCGTTGTGTCAGCACCTAACGCCCCACTTGTAACTCAAAACCTGGTCGGGTAAAAACAGTCTTGGGAAGTCTGCCTGTCCTGGAAGCACCTGCCATTCGTGGCTTTATGGCTGCGTCTTCACGTGACGCTATGCCATGGCATTAAAACCATCCATAAGTGGGAAAACCCTCCAGTTTAGCAAACATCCTGAGGTAAATCCACTCTTGCAGTGCTTCGTCATGTTTCGTGGGTCCTTACGTTTGCCCTGCAGGGACAGTTCCCTGCCACCTCATCTGTCTTTGCTCTCTCCAAAAGATCCAGGGCATTTTTTTCCCACAAGGGATCTCTGTCTTCCAATTAATTAATTAATTAATTGTTTTGGGCGTAGATTCTCTGGTGGCTGTAGGTCAAAAAAAGGTTGGTTGGGAGCTGCTCTGCTGCCCCTTCCGTACTCGCGTTGGTTAATTGGCATCCCTTCTGGAAGCAGCCCTGCTGAGGATGCAGAGCTGCGCTGCTGAGTCATGATTTGCTATCTTGTGCTGCAAAGGCAAAAAAAAAATGCTCATTAATTAGCCTCACTTTAGAAGGCACCCAAGTATGGGATCGTAAGTGTTAACGTCATTAACACCGAGCTTGCTTCCCAAACTGAAGAGGTGTTAAACCAATATAGCTGTATTTAAGCAGTCTAAACACCAGCTCTGGCAGTGAGTGATGGGCAGCTACAGCCTTCAGGGGAGCCCGTGCCGGCACTTTAATTTTTCACACGGTCCTTTTTGTTTTCATCTTCTTCCCCGCTCTTTGACACAACCCCAAGCAAGAATCCAATGTCACGAACATCCCTCTTGAGCAGAGAGGCTGGCTTGGACAGTAACCCCAAACCAGGACGGGTGGGCAGCGTGTTCTGCATTGCCGCAGGGAATTAAAAAGCTAAACTTGAGGCTGCCCGGGTGACCGGCTCGGCCGCTTTCTGCAGCGTGTTTCTTGCTCAGGGTTATTACCCACAGGTGAGGGAAAGCTGAACCAGTGGGACTCCAAGCACTGAGAAATTCATCTTTATTTTTGCTGCTGCATTAAGCTATTTCAAGAGAGGAACTGCTTGCATGCAGTGGCAAGGGGCTTACAGTTTATTCTAGAAAACGTGCATCCTTTGGGGAAGTCCCTCCTGGTTCTCCGTGCCAGCTTATGTGTAACGCGGTGAGGAAGGATGATGTGCAGGTCCCAAACCGGGGTTCCCTGGGCCATCACAAACTCACCCCCTTTCTCCCTGGCACCAGGCTTGAACGAGGAGCTGGTGCAGCTGCTGCTCATTCGGGACGAGCTGCACACGGAGCAGGACGCCATGCTGGTGGACATCGAGGACCTGACCAGGTGAAGGAGGCTCCTCGGGGTATTTCTCTCTTCTCACAGGTCCCAGCTCACCGTCAGCAGCACGTAGGGGTTTTCCTTTAGCAGAATTTCAGTAGGAAAGCCTTTGCTATCAAAGGTAGGTAGAAGGCAACGCTGCTGGCTGCAAGGCACATGTTTCTCTGCCCAGTGCTGTATGTGAAGAGGTGAGCAGGGCTGAGCAGGACACTGCTCTCTCCTCCAAAACAAGAAATCAAGGCACTTAGGTTCTGGAGACCATCAGCGGCTTTCAAGAGCTCCCCAAATGCAGGTGTTGGTGCATGCTCTTGAATTGGTGTTTCCCTTTGCGAAGCCTGAAAAGAGCCTGGGAAGGGGCGATGCTGCAAACCCCCAGTGCATCCAAGGAAAATCCAAGCAGCTCCCCGTGTCACCCCACCCCTCTTGCTGGGGTGAGCTACAGCCAATCTGCCTCCGCCATCAGGAGGACTTGACCGATAGTCAGTCTCTTAAATATTAATGTTCCATAGCCGATAAGACAGAAAGCCTTGCAGAATATAGGCAGGTTTCCTAAAGAACTCGGTCTCCTGGGTGGC
This sequence comes from Fregata magnificens, assembly GCA_013389945.1. NCBI lineage: Eukaryota > Metazoa > Chordata > Aves > Suliformes > Fregatidae > Fregata > Fregata magnificens. The sequence goes on along the minus strand of WAAD01010419.1, from coordinate 91,999 downwards.
AAGGCTTAAGAGGCATTTTCCTTTGAGATAACTATTGATGCGCTACGGAAACACTAAGTATTGAAAGCTTTGGGGGGAAAAAAGCTGAAAAAGATGATACTGGTTATTGTCAGTGCACAAGGACTGCAGTTTCAGAACTGAAGCATTAAGCTTGCAAAAAATGCAGCCTAAATTTGTTTCTATTTTACAACATTGTGGTGCTGCATAGCAGCTGGTTGAGATTTGATGGTGCTCTGCCTGAAAAAAGTTTCCACCAGCTGGGGTGGCCCTGAGGCATTTGGGGAGCAGTTCTCATGCTGCCCGCGGGGGTGGTGGCCCCAGGGACAAGCAGGCAGGTTGTCACTTCTGAGTCTTGCGAGACACTGTCACTGCTTCCCTTAACAAAGAGCAAGTGGTGAAAGGGGGGGATTTGGGATAGGGAGTGGAGCTGGGTCAGTAGGCAAATGCTGACGCCACCTCGCATCTCTTTCTCCTTCTGTGCTTCGGGAAGCGCTTTGCTTCCTAGGTGCAATTAACAGCAGTTTAGTAAATGAAATTATTTGGAAGGCTGGTCGGCGTGGTGGGGGCTTTGGTGCATGTTGGGGGGCACCGGCTCTCCCCACCCCAGTGTCGTTCGGGGGCGAACGCGCCAGCCATCCCTGCAGGAGGGGAGGAAACGATCCCAGCTGACCCAAAACCGCTCCAGGAAAGGTTTCCTCTCCCCTTCGCCCACCTCCGGTCCCCTGCTGCCGGGAAGGAGCCGAGGCAGAGACTGCACATCCCTCACCCGGTGCTTGTTTTTTCCTTGGGAAAACGTTATTTTTGGTTCGCTGCCAGAGTGGCGCGGATGCTGGCTTGGAGCACAGCCCTGCGTGTGGTTTGGCTTTCCACCTCCCCTCGGCACGGTGAATAACGCAGCTTCTTTCCTCCCCGCAGACATGCCGAAAGTCAGCAGAAGCACATGGCAGAGAAGATGCCGGCAAAATGAACCCCGGAGCCCCGGGAGCAGAGCTCGAGCGAGACTTCATTTTGCTTCTGTGTGTGTCCAAGCGCTGATGTCCACGGTGGCGCACAAGAAAACCAGTGTTAGTCATTGACCATGTCTGAAGCTTTATGTCCAGTGATTGGCCTCTGCTTCTTAATTTATTTTAATTTTTTTACTTGTGCCACTAAATATCAGGCATTTTAATAATATTATTACAAAAAATGTACAGTACTTATAACATTATAAATCATGGGTGAGAAGAGAGGGTAGTTTAACTTTATTTTTGTTTGTTTAGAGATTTTCAGTTGAACGATATTTTACCATTGACTACTTTTTTATTCTTCACTGTAGTTTTAAAATAAAGAAACTGTACTTGACGGTGCTATACAAGTCAAAAAAAATACATGCCTGCCTCGTAGTGAAGTTGTAGCTTTCAGTAATATGTATATTTTAATCAGTTTTCAACATTTTGTGAATGTTGACTACCTGACATTCATTTTTAGATGTGCTATTAACATTCGGTTGGATTCAGAGAGTTACCTTGAAAGTTTTATGTATAAATATGTAAAATAAAAATTTAAAAAATTGTTTCATATGATAACGTCTTTTTGTTGCCTAGTGGTTGACTTTGGTGATGCACCAGTAATGTATTCCTCGAACTAAATGTGCAATTCCTCATTTGTCATCACCAGAAAGAGCCTTTTTTTTGCCGATCACATGAAATTACAGAGAGAAGACAGGATTTTTTGTAGAGTTATTTATTTGTAAGTTCATAATGTATGTATGACATGGACTTAAGAGATTCTGTGATAACATTCACTGGACCCTACTATTGTGACTATTGTTAGAATCAGCAGGCACATACCGTAGATGGGGTTTTTTTATATTTTATTGCTGGGCTAAATATTTAAATGACTCACCAATGTCAGAAATAAAAAAAAAAATATATGTTAAAAATCTAAGCAGCATATTAAATGTATTATATATGGTAATTACTCACCTCTCTGCCTTTGGGCTGGGCTCCCTGTTAGTAGCCGCGTTCATCAGCTGAGTGCTGGATGTGTCCTCTGCGCATACAGGAGGAGGGACACTGGGAGACTAATAGGTCTGTCTCCATCCCTCATTTATTTGATTTAATACTGAAACAGCTCGGCTATCCCTTTCCTAAGGCTGCCGGGCCGTAGCCAGCAGCAGACACACATCGCGCGCACCAGCTTTTTACATTTTAATTCTTTTTTCTTCGGGGCAAATTCATCTTAGCAAAGGGTCTGGCTAATGACTTATTCAGGGTGTTTTCAGGAAAGCATGAACTGCATTAAAATTTCATCCCCTGCCAAGAATGTATTTTATAAAATGACTTTTTTCCCCCCTCTTCTTGCAGAAAGTGCAGGTTATGGAAGTGCCAGCCCTCGGCGGGGTTTGGTGGGGCTGGGGCGGGGTGGGGGTTGCTTTAACTTAGGGTTGTTTTTCCTTTCCTGGGAGTTGCTCCACAGGGTTTCCAGTGGATGGTCCCCGTCCCACAGCCCCCGTGGGGGGGCCGTGTCCCTGCTGGGCCGTGTCTTCGAGGAGGGAGCTGTACCTTCCCCCCGCTTTTGCAGAAAGATGCTGGGACGGGTTAGGCTGGAGAGCCCTTGCCTGCAGACCAGGGACGATGTAAACTCCGCTTATTTTGCTTTTTTTGAATCTATGCAGAAAAAAATAAATATATTGGGGGTGTTAGTTTCCCTGTAGCTCTTGGTTGGCTTCATGCTGTTGCCTGCACGTGGGGAGACCTGCTGGGTTTTATATTTCTGCTCTGTAAAATGCCGTGTTTGCAGTGCTCTGAGGCCAAAATCGTCCCCACAGGGCGCGGAGCTGGTGCCTCCATCAGAAGTGGCTGTTCGTGTATTGGTGAGGAGGTGCCCACCACTGGATTTAAAGCATGAACAGCAAAAGCCCCAAATAAATACAAAAAGTTTGCTCTCAGCTTTAAAAAAAAAAAAAAAAGCCAGAAGGTCCCCGGGTGCTCCCAGGGAACCCCGTGCCCTCCGCAGCCACCCCCGGCATCGCCCCCACCAGCATCCAGCTTGTGGGGCACCAGGGTGAGGCAGCCTGGTCAGGATGGAGTTTCGTTCCCTTGCTAAGTGCCTTTAACTTGCTGAAGAGAACTAATTATTCCAGTCACCTACCACTGGTTTTCCCCCTTTACATCCTTAGGGGATTGGTTTGTTTTAAGAAAAAGCGTGTTTCTGGGTAACTGCATCGCCTTGGCTCTGTGTCCCGTGTACCGAGGTGTCGTGCTGGTGTGTATGATGGCAATGCTGTGGAATTAATGGATTAAATGACATTTTTAAAAGAGAAAGGTGTTGCGTGGTGTCTGCCGCCCTGTCACAGGCAATATGTATTTTGTCACCTATTTCTTTCTGGGGATCGGTCCCACTTTCTGAGTTTCCTGTATCTTCCTGGGTGGAATTTTGGTTCCTCCTCCCCTTGTCCCCACCAAACAAACCGTCTCGCACGGGATGCCAAACTGCAGTGTTTTCCTTCTGCAGGCTGCCCACAGCTCACTGTGCAACGGGAAAAGTACCTCCCGAGACTAGAAGTCACCAAAAATACCTGATACAGTCAGCAAAAACACCTGCCCGCCCTGCATATGCACGGGGCTATGGGGCTAGGGGTCCCACAAACTCCCCTCATCGCCCAGCCTGCTGCCCTCCGTGCACCAGCCGCACTTGGCTGTAGCTAATTCTGTATATCCACGGGGCATTGCTCCTCACAGCATGGGATTTTTGGGAGCCCCATCCTTGGGGAGAATTTGGGGTTTTTGTTCTGCGTCGCCTTTTTTTTTTTTTTTTTTTTTTTTTTTTTTTTTTTTTTTTTTTTTTGACGTTTTGCTTCCATGAATGGGGCATTTACGCGGTTCCACTTGGGACTCCCAGTATCAGTACCGTAACCCTGGAGCCGAATTCCCCAAAGGACACTCAAAGGGCTCTCAGTCAGAAGGTTGCTTTCGCGGGGGTGAGCTCAGCAGGGACAGTAATAAGCGGCTTCTGTTATGACAGTGGCCACTGCTCCACCCTGGGGACCAGGTTTTGACATCTGACCATCGGGCGCCTGAAGCAGCCCCCATGCCCGGTGCCCCTTGCCCATAATTGTGGGGGGAAAAAAAAATGTGTTCATTTGGAGAAAACATTCAAATGACTAAAAAAGCTGAAGGAAAGCGCAGGGGTATGTTGGACGGGCTGGGCCAGGCAAATGTCCACCAGCGTTAGCTGCTGCTTGCGGTGATGCTGCCTCCAGAGATCAGCGGGCTTCCAGCAAACATGTATATAACTCATAGCATGGGAGAAAAAATAAAAGAAGGCTGCAGGACTGTGATAAATGGCTGCAAATGTGTGTTGTCTGCCCTGGCTGGCCTCGCCGGCTGGGGCGAAGGAGCACGGGGCAACATGTGCATGAAATCTGTATCACCCCGTTCTCCTGCCTGGCCCTGGGACTTGCACGGCCCTGTCGCACTCAGCCCGCTCCACGGGCACGGTGCACTGCCGGGGTCTGGGCAGGGGTGCTGAAACCACGGGGTGCTGCCAGGCTCACCACCCGCACATCACTCACAGCAGGTCCTCACCCAACGGAGAGCCGGGCACTGCTGTGCCTTACCGGCCACTGGGGCAAGGGAAAGGCACAGAGCTTTGTGCAGCTTGGAAACAGTTTTGGAGCTTGTTTTTTTAGCTGTTGCAACTTTTTTTTTTTTTTTTTTTTTTTTTTTTTTTTTTGCATGCTGCCTGAATAGCTGAGCAGGAAAGCACCTGCTCCTCGGTGTGACGTGTCCTGACCCCATTGCACTCCCCTCCGCCACCCCTTTTCTCAGCCCATCCCGGCCATCCAGGGGAAATTCTGCTTGCTTTTCATTGCCTGGCTCCAGCTATTTTCACAACATAATGTTTCTCAATTTTTTAAGTCTGTCTCTTGGTCCTAAACTCACCTGTGCTTGAAAAGCATGAAATGTTGCATTAAAAAAAAAAAAAAAATCTTCTGATTTCTGAGATAACATCCTGCTGACATTAAAGCAGCCCTTAGGAACAGAGATGTGCTTTATGAGCCAGACGCATCCTCTCAAACAATATGTGGCTTGGGTTCCCCTTTTATTTTTTTCCTCCCTTTTTTTGTGAACCCACCCAGTAGCTCCCTGCCATGGAGGAGCAGCGCTCACTGGGCACGGGGCATGCTGCACATCATCTCACTGGGCACACGGGTACCGCCACGGACTGTGAGCATGTAAAACCATGGCGGAGCATACACGCAGCCTTTTTACTTCTCTTATTTCATCCTTCAAAGGACAAGCACTAATGAACTTAGGAGAATTAAGTCATGTGCGGATTGCGATGAGAAGGGTTAGGGTGGTGGGACACAACCCTGTGCGTGCTGCCTGCAATGTCCCTGCTTCCAGTCCACTCAAGGACGTTCCCTGTTGCTTTGCACTGCTGCCAGGGAAAGCAATTAGCACGAAGGAGCTGATTTTTACCTCTTTAGAGCAAACCTGTTCTCGCGCAGCCCCAAGGGAGGCTCAGCTTTACAGAGGGCATCCCCAAGGAAAAGCCGTCGGGGGGGGCGCTTACGGTCCGCACTCGCTTCCCTGCAGAAGCCTACACTCGCTCCCAGGGAGTTTCTCTTCCTCCTTATTGTAAAGCAAAGTGAAACCCATGTGTGCGGGACCCTTTGTCCTCCACCCACTGCCCCAGAGGTGACTGGGGACATCCCGCATGCCGGGCAGGGCCACCGGCAGCAAAGCCACTGGGTGCTTTGCCAGCAAGTACCAAGTCTTGTGCTAAAGCAGCGTTCCTGGGTCACACTCGGTAGGATTAGACCTTCCCTATCCACTTGTATCAACCATCAGCTCCTTTTCTTAGTGGTAAAACATTATTTAAAATTTTGCAAGTCTCTTGACTGGGGGGAAAGAAAGGATCTATGCAAAATAAATGATCCCAGTTGTCAATGGTGCAAAAGGCTCTGACCCATCACAGCCTCTTCTAGTTCATGACTTGTAGTATTTGATGCCAAATTGGGATGCTGGCTCTATTGCCGATGGAGTGATTGCCATGAAAGACTGGCAGCAGAACCTGGCCCCCACGCTGGTCATTGCCATACCCACCTACCCCTCGGCTTCCTAGCGACAGTACGTTTGGGGAAGAAACATGCCTTCAAAAGAAAAGTGAAATAGCTACAGCTGTATGAAAAAAGGGAATTGCAGGGTTTCACGTGGATCTCCTGAGCTGACAGCCTGCGGGCAGCAGCCGTTTCCAGGCAGCTGGCTCATCACTCCTTCGCTGCCCATCAGCGAAACTGCCGGCAGAGCTGTGGGAGGAGGAATTTTCCCAGGTGTTGGCCTCAGCCCACCCTGGAGGTAGGGCTGACACCCCCGAGCAGGCGCTAGGTCAGAAAACTCCCATCGGACGCTCAGGGAGTTTTGCTGGAGTAACCAGCGTCCACAGCTGCAGAGGACTGACCCCTCCCCCCAAAGCAAGAATAAGAGCTGGCAAGGGGCTCTGCAGAGGTCTGCGGCTCCAAAACCACCTGGAGATCTATTTTTGGGAGTGGGGAAGGGATCCACATCACTGTGTCAGACCACTAGTCCTGCACCTTCCTGCTGCCTTGGAACATGAGGTCTGGGGAGAAAAGGGACACCAGTCCCCACATCTGTGCACAGGTCAAGAGCCTGCAGCAGATGTTTTGGGTTGGAAGCTGTGACTAGAGGTTGTGCAATCATATTTGGGGTGCCTTTGAGTTCAACATCACGCCAGCAGTCTGCATCTTAGCACAGCCCACTTGGAAATGGTTTGGGTCTCCTGCAAAGCCCTTGCAGGGACAGCAGCTGGAGGTAGCCAGGAGCAAAATGAAGCCTCTGGGCTCTCAGTCCCTTCGCCAAAGGAAGGACAGCACCTGGGAGTGCTACAGGCCCCGTCTGCACAGCAAACACAGCGCTTCTTCTTCCCCAGGTTGGAATTTGCTTCTTGTAGCGAACACCCAGCTCCAGCTTGGGGAAACAAGATTGACTTCATCGCAGTTCGCAGTGCCCAATGCACATGTTTTCAAGTGACCCCATTTAATTTTGTGTTACTCTGTATAAAATCCAACACTACAATTTTTTTTCTTAATCAAAACTATGAGCGGATACCGGGCACAGCTGAAGACTCATTTATCGTGCTACCATACATTTTCTCCTCTCCATGCTATGTCTCCTCCATGCTAGAAGTAGCAAGCTAGTTGACAAGCAGGGGCTGCCCTGGTGCTGGGACATGCAGAGCAGTCAATGCTGCCTTGGCCTGGGAGGAAAATACCCGACCTGAAAGTACCAGCTCTTCTGCCAGTCCTTGCCCAGCCTTGCAGCACCCGGTCACCGCTGCTCCTCCCTGTCCAAGCCCCCTTCTCCGCAGGAGCTGCTGTACCTTATACCTCAGCTGTGACCCTGACCCAAGCACACCAATTCCCCCCTGCAGGATGTCGTTAGGGTGACTCAGGGCTGCCCCACGCTTATGTGCTCAGCAAGTTTCTTTACGAGCAGCAACTTCCTCTTCCAGCACAGGAGGACCCAGACGTCAGCCGGCACGGAGTGAGCGGCGAGCCCGGTTGTGGCTGGGTGACTGACCCCTGCGTTGCCCTGGAGGTCCGCATGGCTCCACAAATACGTGAACAGCAGCTTCTTCGGGTTAGCTGCAAAGCCTTTGTTCCCTGCCAGTTAGGGCTTCGTAGCACATATTGCCTAGCCAGCTGTGCATAGGAGGTGACATACGTGTGCCAGGCTATGGTGAGAGATAACAGAGGTTCAAATACCCATGAGATGACCTCAAGGGAAGAATCATTACACACCCAAGGAAAAAAAATAAAAACCAATATGTATGAGCACAGCTCACAGCTCTCCAAATCACTCTTTCTAATTTCAGAGGGCTGCTCCTCCCGGGTGTGGGGTATCACGACTGCTGCTCCTCCCGGCTGTTTGGGGAGAGGGCTCTGTGTGCTACCCTGCCTCAGCACCCTTGTTAATGGGACTGTGATGAATGAAGCCTCATCGCTGCCAAGGTGAAGCCAAACACAGCCAGGGAAACCTCCTGGGGCAGCAGCTCTCCCTCGACTTGCGGTGAAGCAGTAGATCCTCACAAAGCGCTCCCGGTGACATGTGTCAGGGTGCCAGGCATCCCCTCCCCATCCCCACCGCCACCCATAGCTGGTTCCTGCACCCCCCATGACAACAGGCACCGACACAGCACAGCCACCGCAGCGCCCCATGTCCCCGTATCACATGCAGATGCTCATCCCTGGGCTCTGTGGTGGAGCCGGCGCCGCCGCGCTTGCCCAAGCCCATGGAAATGAGGGATTATTCTGCCTAACAGAACAGCACAGCCCAACCCGCCCCACAGCTGTCACTGGGGCTTTTTTTGCTTTCCCTGCACGTGGGCAAAATGCAGCTCTCCACGTTTGCTGGCAGGAGTGGGCCAATGCGCACAGGTTCCGGGGACCCGACTGGGAGTCAGCTCCTCTGAGCAATCACACGGGCGTGGGCTTCGGGAAAAGAACTGGAAATAGCTTACATATAATTATACAGCCTCAAACAGTTTAAATGTGATGTTTCTTTCATGCTCTAATCAAACCAAATCCAGAAATTTCTATTTTGATTATTTTGAAATTAAGACAAAATTTGTTAAATCCACATTAAAAATAATTTCAGAAATTAAATCTCTTAAGTCTCTGTTGTGTGACCCATATTTTTGCCCATCGACCACCTGCAGTTAGCAGAGCTATAGCCACAGCCCAGCGTCACACACAGCATGTATGCTGCAAGAGGGTCTGAGCATGCAAAGGCAGATGCTGGACTTGGTACCGTCAGCTTTCCTTTGCCAATGCTGAAGCACGCAGCCAGATGTGAAATGACTCACTAACCCACCGCAGAGCCCCTCATTCATATTTAGTGGAAGCCAGCTAAAGAAAACCAGTGCTCACCCCTGCAGAGCTTCAGTCACCCAGCCTGTGTCAGGAGCTCACGCCGGCCAGGTCCCCAAACCCACAGCGGATTAAAGCTGTGCCAGGAGAGATGCACATCCCAACTGGTGGCAGTTAAATACAAAAGCTTTTCCTGTGATGGCTTTCACATGGCATTTGTTAGGATTCAAACCTGTTTAATGCTTCCCAGTCTTTCCATATGGGCACGGCAAAGCCCCACTTCCCTGTGAACCTGGAGAGCTGCCACCCAATGCCCCTGAACCCCTAATTCCCGTGCTTTTGCAATCCTTCCCCTTTTGTTTCTGAGGATGAGGCAACCTATAATTTGAAATCAGAGCAGCTGCTGCAAATATCTTTAATGTTCTCACTCATGACGATTTTAAGAGCCGAAGGCTGCTTTGCCTGTGAGGTGGTCATCTGCCTCGCGGATTCAGCAAACGGAGCAAGCAAGTTTGTGGTACTGAAAGTTGGAAGTCAAATGGCACTTGCTCACACATGTAATCTGTACTTTACTCACATTCTACTCACACATGTAGTCCTTACTCCTGCAAGTACATTGGCTGCTCCAGTCCCTCCTAGTGACCACTGCAGGGTCCAGGATGTCCCTGCCCATCCCTCCAGCACATGCTGCCTACGCCTGGCAGACAAAATACCGCCCTGTGATGCCACAAGTGCTGGGTTTTGCCCATGGAGAGACATTATTTTCTTCTAATAATTGCTTTAGTGGAAAGGACTGGTCTCTTTTCCACCTCTCCCACAAAGCCCTAGGGGCTACAATCTCCTTTTGGTCAGGGCTTCGTTTCACTGAGACTGCATTTTTTTTATGCTCACCAAGGTATAAAAAAAAAAATTAAATATGTTCCTGTATAGAAACTATCTGCCAGGGGAGCACTCGACCCAGAGGAGGAGTGGCATGGGGACCCAGCGATGTGCTCCCTCCCACCCATACGGCACATCACAGGGTGCTTCGCCCTGGCGCAAAACCCTGGGCAGAGCATTCCCCAGGGGGACGGGTGCTCGAATAACTCCTACCAAATACGTGTTCTTGGGACTGGAGCTCTGTTCCCTCTCTCGTCGGGGAATGCTCTAACCATGAGTCACGCCAGCAGCTCTCCGGGTATCCCCAAGCACTCAGGACTCTGAACTGTGCATCTCGGTAAGTACTCTTGGGTATTGAATCATTGGCTGGCTCAGCACCGAAAGCATGAATACTTTCCCCATCCTGCTTCTTCAGGATGGGGTTAAGGGTTGAATCCATCACTAATGTGATTCAGACAATCACGCTGCATCAAAGAAATGCAAAAAAAATATTGTGCTGATGCATCTCCTGGTCAACCAATATCAACTCTCCTCTTTTTTTCCCCAGGTGCTTCACCACTGCCGGGTGAAATGGCGACTACAAAACCAGCAAGAAGGGAGCAAAACTACAGTCACCCCTTTCCCCCATCACCGCTGTCCTCCTGCTTGCCCATCAGGTCAGAGCCACAGCAGCTGAACCCGCAAGAGCTTTTGCACCCCCAGACAAGAGATAAAAGGGACGGATGACAGAACAACAAAAAAGCACCTAGAGATGAGAAACGCTGCAGTGGGTGGAAACAGAAAGCGAGAGAGAAAGAGGGACCGTCGAAAGTGCTGGCAGCCCGACAGCGCTGCGCTCAGCAGAGGCCAGTGCTCCCTCCCCGCACATGAAACCACGGGCACCAGTAGCATCAGTCACATTACTCACCCGGGTTTTTTCAGGGCTAGAGGGGCAGAGAAGACAAGGAGACAAAGGAGGGTCCCATGGGGGTCCTGAGGTCCCAGGGTGATGGGCAGGAGAGGCACCACTGCTCCATGCTCTGCTGGAGGGACCAGGAGACCAACGTGGTGCCCCAGCCCTCGGCACCCGCCCCCCCGCCCTGCAGCACCATCCAGCCCCATGAAGGTCCTCACAGGAGCTTTTGATTTCTACTAATGTCATAAAACTTAAAACCAAAACCCACAGGGTTGATGGAGAGTTTTACCCGCATCACCAATGCTGTTTCTGTGGGTAAGGGTTCCTGGATCTTGCCCACATCTTTTATTTTCTGTAAAGCATTGTGAGCTAAGTATGGCAATCCCTTACAGTGACAGCGCTGAGGTGGGTGCTGATGTTCCCTTAATAGAAAGCTTTGCAGTTAACCTGGCAGTAAACACAGCCAGTTGATGATGGGGGAAAAAAATCAGCTTCTAGATCCAATTGAAAAAGCCACTGAAAAAAATTTGGGATAAAAAAACCACACCTCTTGTCTTATCTCAGGCATACATTGATTCAAAAAAACGCTTCCTTCCTCCCCATGTTCTAGGATGCTCTTCAAACCATCCTCCCACTTCAGCACGAGAAGTTACCTGCGCAAAACTTAACCATTCAAAATACCTGCGTGCTTTTTAGGGAGCTACGGCACCTATCCAGCAGTCACTTCCAGCTCCACCCCTTTCCTGGAAAAGGCATGTGGATTCCAGCTTTGGATGGCCACCTAAGGACACAAAGCTGCCAGGCTGTCACCCAAAAACCAACAGCCAGAAACCCGCAGTGAAGAGCAGAGATGCTGCAGTACACGGCACGGTCACGGGGAAAATTGCAAGAACTCCGGCGATGGCTGGAAGAGAGAAAAGCCAAGAGATGCAGGTGATTAACACCCAGGATCTTACGGGTTTCAGCATGCTGGCTGTGGGCTCAGGAAAGCCACTTTGACTCAGAAATAACATTTAATTACGTGACTTTAGCTTTCAAATCAATGAAACTTCAGCACATGCTTGGGGTTACTTATTTCAGGGGATTCCTCAATGAATAAGCACCAACAGCCAAAAAAACACCAGGCAAGTTTCAAGTCTTTGCTTTTCCATTTCATGGAGCCATCAGTTCCCAACATAAATCAGAAGCAATGCTTCTGTCAGTGAGGCTATTTTGGTGAGATATCTGACCCTGGATCTTCTGAAAAGATTATCCAGGAGCAAAAAAATGATCCGTGGTCAACCCTCCATATGTTCTGAGAGAGGTAAATGGTATAAAAATTAGTTTTATTTACCGAAGCATCCAGAAATCTTATTCCACACAGCATTTTGCAGTTCTTTTTATGTAGCAACTATCTACAATTAACTGTCAGCCTAGCTGTGATAGAATCATACTGCAGCTTTAATTTTTATATACATATAATTATTGCATAATTATATACATATATAAAATTATTGCATAATTATATATAATTATAATTATGGGGAATAGGACTCTCCTGCAAATAACCCCCCTCTTCCCATTGAAGATATGTTACAAGTTGCTGCTTGACCTTCACGAAGGGTTTGGGAGCTGGCCTGCTAATGAAGAAAATTCGTGTAATTTGACAGGTTACAGGAGAAGTAACAGCACACAACCGGAGACCTGGTTAGGAAACATCCCTCACCACCCATTTCACCGCAGCACACAGCTGACGATGGAGAGGATGGCGTGTGATGTTCGTGGCTCTTCATACGTAGCTTACTCTGAAAGCAAGGCTGTCTTCATTTAGCTTGGACTTTAAGAGCAACCATGAAGACAAAAATTGGATTGCTATTTGTAAGAGGGGAGAGAAGGCAAGCCAAGACTGAAACAAAAGGTTAGCGCTGCAGTGCCTCGAGTCAGCACACATTTCCAGGAACCTCCCAGTTTTTTAGAACAGTGTGGCTGGAGAAGAACCTATTTCTCATCACTGGCATATACAGTCCTCAAAACTAAACTGAACTGAGGGGTTTCGGGGGTTTGTTTTTTCTAATTCGGTTTCTTTATTATTATTGTTTTCCCTTTCTTTTTCAAATAGACTTTTTAAGCATTGTTTTGGTTGAGTGCAGTGTAGTCAAGAACAGAGTTTCATCCAGTTTTGACCACAGTAATGTTACAGTTTTATAGCTAGACCCAGAATGGTTCTTATTTTTCTCTGGAGGTTAATTTCAGCAAGAGCAATTTATGGTTGAAATAAAGCCAGTGGAATTACATTTTCTCATGTAAAATCATACATCTTCTAGCAGTTTTAATAGGCTATGGTACGCAATCACTGCACTGTATCTCTAAATGCGTACATGATATATCCCTGTCTTTGTTGGTTTAATAACAAATGCATCGCTCCACCTTCATAATCCCTTGTTTGCCTGATGAGATGGGTACTTGAGATCAAGACACAATATGTGATAAAAAGGACATGGATTTTTCAGTTTCAAAAGAATTCGCTTTTCACTTTTGGATGCTGCTGACGTAGAAAATATTATTATCTCTAACTCCCCAAAATGGTATTAATATTAGATGTTAGGCTGTATGTAATCACTAAGGAACATCAAAGCCCAGCTCATAGATCTACAATTATTCCCATTTTGCAGCTAAGCGAGAAAGACCCTTAGTGCCTGGGACCAGCCCAGCCCAGGGACTGCAGCACCAGCCCTGATGCTGGGGTGTGTTGCTTCCCCCTCCTCCGGGCTGGCCACGAGCCCATGCTTGCCCTGAGCAAAGCAGGCAGACACAGAGCTGCTCAAAGAGCAGACTATGCACAGTAATTATCGAGGTGCTTCATTCAGACTCAAGACTGGTCAAATACAGGATGCTTTGAGATGACGGAGGCAGACGGATAAGGCTAGGAATGAAAATCAGATATAACATCGGCCCAGAACAAACGTATCATTAAGACTTTATTACCTCATTGCTAGGACCCAGCAGTTAATATCTTATACATCACTTTGAGACAAATCTCAATAAAAAGCGCCTTGCACAGGAGCGCACTTGCATTCAGTCCACGACCAAAATGCAATGGCAGTCGGGCAGAGAATACAGATATAGAATCATAGAATCATTAAGGTTGGAAAAGACCTCTGAGATCATCAAGTCCAACCATCAACTAACACCACCATGGCTCCTAAACTAGGCCCTGGAGTGCCACGTCTACACCTTTTTTGAACGCCTCCAAATGGTACAAATGGGGCAAAAGGAGCAGAAACTAGCCAGGCTCAACTCACCACCCATCCAAACTAGCACAACCACCATGTTAACATCGCGTTCAGCATCTGCCCCGGGGACTCTCACCACAATACCTGTGGGATTGCTGCTCCGGGGGAATTTGGGTCCGCAGAGTGTGATTACAAGTGCTGGAGCTTCAGCGGGTCTCTGCATTTCTCGCCTCTGATCCTGCAACAGGTGTACAAGGATTTTCAGCAGCCCGGCATGGCAAGGACTTCAGTTTCAGATGCTATCTGGAAAATAAATGAGTGGTGACAATGGTATCATTCGGGCACAGTTCTTTACAGATAACTGAGAAACACCTTCCTATTTGTAAAACAGCAAATGTAGCAACATTCAATTATTTCTTCTTCTACCAGGAAAAAATTCACTCACCAGTATTAGGATACATTCCATTTGATCAGCAAATTAAACCCACCCCTTGCTTCAGTAATACATTACCTAACCATTGGGCGGAGGGAGCACTGACCAAGAAAGCATTTCTGCTTTGGAAACACCTGTGCAACAACAGGACATTCCTTGCAAATTATCTGTGAGCCATATATCATAAGAGATAGAAATTACATGAAGAAAGCAAAATATAGCTCAAGGTTTTGCATAAAAGGGAATCGGAAGTGTCCTACTTGCGTGGCTGTCCTACTTGTGTAGCCTGTATTTTTCAGTCCCCCATGGCTGGGAGCTGCTGGGGGGCCCTTTGGAGGTGAAGTCCTCTGGGAAGATGCTCTTGCCATCCCAGCCAGCTTTCAGCAGCACATATTGGACACCCTCTAGCCCCAGTTTCTCCCCCCACCTCACTGCCTTGGGTCACAAAGAAATCCCCCTGGGAGCTGGGACTCGGCCGCAGGAAGGAAGGTCCTCTCTCCTGGCCCACAAGACCATCGAGAAGAGGCACCTCCACGCACAGCTTCCCCTGAGACAATTGTTCTGTGCACAATGCCCATTCAATAGCAGCTGCGTTCAGAGAGCTCTGAAGGTATCCGAGCTAAATAGTCCTCCTTTCGGACAAAGAACTCTAACTAATGTCCCAGTACATGCCTAAGTGCAGCACAGGAATGCCATGAACAAGAAACTGTTGTCTAAATTGTGTTAGCACCCCACCTGAAGAGAAACCTCATGCCCTGCTGCTGAGGGCAACGCTATGACTGAGCATTGGGCAAAGAAACCTGGAAAGCCAAACCGATGCCTTTTCAAGAACACGCATGCAAGCATACGCCGAAGGTCTCTTTCACTTTTGTGTCAGGAAAAAAAAAAAGTCTCCTACACAAGATTAAAACCACAGCCCACAGCCTAATGACTAGTGCAGAAATGGAAAACACACAGTGAAATTGGAAAATTATGCAGTGCTAGTATTCTAGCAGAGTAAGTCTCTAGACACACCACAACCTTCTTAGGGGAAACAAGATGTCAATTAAAATAAAAAGAATCTGAAAATGCAATATAAAACTCTTGATTCATCCTGCTCCCTTCCAAGTCGATAGCGAAAATCCCATTGACTTCACAGCAGACCGGACGGACAGAAAAGTTTTCTACAGCCTTTTGGCCAGGCTGAGAACGGCCACGCGCAGTGAGAACTAATGTTGAAATATGTGGCCATTATAGCAAGTATATCAGCAAAGAGCAAGTTTCCAGGCAGGTTTTCCTGAATATTCTTTAACGGCATTTCATCGTTATAGTTTTTAATAATAAAGAATGGAAAGGGAAAAGCTTATCTACGTGTCGCACACACACTTTCAGTAACCCCTATTTTTCCGTAAGTCGCCGCAGGCTGCGCGCAAAGGGCACGGCCCCGAGCAAAGGGCTGCCAGCCCCCCCAGGCGCCCAGATCGGCCCCGCGGCACCCTCGGCCCGNCCCGGGAGGGCGGCCGTGGGTCGGTGAGGGCTCCCAGGCAGGAGGTGACGGTGCCCGGGAGGGCGGCCGTGGGTCGGTGAGGGCTCCCAGGCAGGAGGTGACGGTGCCCGGGAGGGCGGCCGTGGGTCGGTGAGGGCTCCCAGGCAGGAGGTGACGGTGCCCGGGAGGGCGGCCGTGGGTCGGTGAGGGCTCCCAGGCAGGAGGTGACGGTGCCCGGGAGGGCGGCCGTGGGTCGGTGAGGGCTCCCAGGCAGGAGGTGACGGTGCCCGGGAGGGCGGCCGTGGGTCGGTGAGGGCTCCCAGGCAGGAGGTGACGGTGCCCGGGAGGGCGGCCGTGGGTCGGTGAGGGCTCCCAGGCAGGAGGTGACGGTGCCCGGGAGGGCGGCCGTGGGTCGGTGAGGGCTCCCAGGCAGGAGGTGACGGTGCCCGGGAGGGCGGCCGTGGGTCGGTGAGGGCTCCCAGGCAGGAGGTGACGGTGCCCGGGAGGGCGGCCGTGGGTCGGTGAGGGCTCCCAGGCAGGAGGTGACGGTGCCCGGGAGGGCGGCCGTGGGTCGGTGAGGGCTCCCAGGCAGGAGGTGACGGTGCCCGGGAGGGCGGCCGTGGGTCGGTGAGGGCTCCCAGGCAGGAGGTGACGGTGCCCGGGAGGGCGGCCGTGGGTCGGTGAGGGCTCCCAGGCAGGAGGTGACGGTGCCCGGGAGGGCGGCCGTGGGTCGGTGAGGGCTCCCAGGCAGGAGGTGACGGTGCCCGGGAGGGCGGCCGTGGGTCGGTGAGGGCTCCCAGGCAGGAGGTGACGGTGCCCGGGAGGGCGGCCGTGGGTCGGTGAGGGCTCCCAGGCAGGAGGTGACGGTGCCCGGGAGGGCGGCCGTGGGTCGGTGAGGGCTCCCAGGCAGGAGGTGACGGTGCCCGGGAGGGCGGCCGTGGGTCGGTGAGGGCTCCCAGGCAGGAGGTGACGGTGCCCGGGAGGGCGGCCGTGGGTCGGTGAGGGCTCCCAGGCAGGAGGTGACGGTGCCCGGGAGGGCGGCCGTGGGTCGGTGAGGGCTCCCAGGCAGGAGGTGACGGTGCCCGGGAGGGCGGCCGTGGGTCGGTGAGGGCTCCCAGGCAGGAGGTGACGGTGCCCGGGAGGGCGGCCGTGGGTCGGTGAGGGCTCCCAGGCAGGAGGTGACGGTGCCCGGGAGGGCGGCCGTGGGTCGGTGAGGGCTCCCAGGCAGGAGGTGACGGTGCCCGGGAGGGCGGCCGTGGGTCGGTGAGGGCTCCCAGGCAGGAGGTGACGGTGCCCGGGAGGGCGGCCGTGGGTCGGTGAGGGCTCCCAGGCAGGAGGTGACAGCGCCCGGGAGGGCGGCCGTGGGTCGGTGAGGGCTCCCAGTCAGGAGGTGACAGCACCCGGGAGGGCGGCCGTGGGTCAGTGAGGGCACCCGGGCAGGAGGTGACGGTGCCCGGGAGGGTGGTCATGGGTCGGTGAGGGCACCTAGGTGGGTGGAAGCTCTCTATAGACTCCCTTTAAGACTCTATACCTGGTCTTTGCTTTCATGCTGCCCCTGAGCAGCCCTTTAGGATGGGGATTTGCTCAGGTGTCTTTCTGAGCCCTTATTCACTGCAGCCCCGCAGAAGCACACACACCATTAATGGCGCCAGCAATGCATCAACAGCTGATTTGAGCACTCTCAGTCTTGAACATGCTCTTTCTCCAAGGCCCCTGTAGAGCTGGCTCAAGGAATACTTGCTCCCGACTTTGTCATTATGTTTGCATGTTGTTGCTGGTGTCGTTGGTTAGGTGCTGTAGCAACTTTCCACACTAAAGCCCTCTGGCAGTAGTGCCAAGGGGATTTTTTTTTTTTTTTGCTAAAATTCCCTGCTATTGTTGCATACGTTATCTCAGAGAACCAGAAAAACCCCCACCACCAAATAGGTGCATTGTTCCCACACTTGCAGTGGGTCAGTGAGCACCGTTAAATGTCTATGCAGATGGTATTAGTTATTTTTCACTTTCTAAGAGATGCTTTACATTTGAAACTATAGCGGCATAAAGTTCTCAATAGATTCAATGTCTGAGAGAATAATTTAAAGTAATGGAGGCAGTGCAATTCGCACCAACATAGAAAACAAATCTGTGCAAAGCCTGAGTTTATTCCTATTAAACACAACTGCCACATGCATTTCAATTTCTTAGTCTATTTGCTAGATTTTGTATTTAACCATAGTCCTCACACAGCCTCATTCCTAGGATTCAGCTAAGTGCAGACAGCTGTGATGCATCGCCTATAATTGTGTATATTTACATACATATATACGGTACTGTGAAGCTGAGTCAATGACCCTTTTTTATTCCCTTTTTAACACAGGAGCTCGGCACGCTGGGATTTGAATGTACCCTTGAAGAGGTTGATCTTGAAGATATCACTGAGAATCAAATCAACACGATAAAAGCTTGCACATCTGAGGATCCAGGGGTAAAAAAAAATATATCAAGTTTCAGCATCATATTTTCATGGAACAGCTGTATAATTCAGAATTCCACAAAATCACCATGTCTCATTTCTTCTTTAATTTGCAGACTGGAAACTGTCCAGCACTGGAAATATCTACTTTTGATATGGTAAATTGCAAGTTTCCCAAAAGAACCCTTTCTTTTGCGTGTTGTATGTTTAAAGCATTTAAGAACAGATTCCTGCATTTCCTAATAATTCTGACTTTTGCAGAGTAAATGCCTGCAGGGCATCTATGAGGATCTGAATGCCTACAGGGCGGAGCTGAAGAACTTCAATGATCAAAACGTGCTGGCAACTATTGACGAAATGATGAAAGTAGGTATTTCTGTCTCCTTCCTTTCTACTATTTTTGTCTTAAACCAGAGTTTTTAATCCAGTATGCTCCATTCTGTAGTCAGTCAACTAGTGACCTTTCTTTAATCTGGTAATTTAAACAATTGTCTGTTACTGTGTTTCCTACAAGGAAACTTCCTATTTTTACCTTGCTGATACGGTCAACACAACTCAGATGTATGGCTCCTTAGCAGCCCTCCTTTTTTCACACTGCTCCGCTCTCGCAAGGAGATGGGGTACAGGATTTTCTGCCAGTTCCTCAGGGAACTCAAAAATAGAGTAAAAGGATATGGGGACATCGCTCTCTTTCTTTTCCAAATACTGAAATATGATACACCCGGTATACCGGATATGAAATAGGATGTATGAATTTTGATAAATATTCTTAGTGAGTACAGGGAATAGATGTTAAAAGCTTGCTTGTTTGTTTGTTTAACAAAAGCTACTTAAAAAAAAAAGTTACTTGCCTTTGTATTGACACAGCGTCTCCCAATAGCCTGGAGATTCTGGCCACAGGCAGATGAGCCCAGTCCAATGGGTTGCTAGACAAAGCTGGCCATAGGCTTATTATTAAATAAGCATCTTTATTCCTGGGCAGACAGAGCCTTTGTGCGTGAATGGACTTTTTTGTCTCAAGGAAAGTATAGCTGCGCATCCTAAGTCTATTAATAATATCATTAAATATTTCGAATTTTTCATTTGAGAAGACATTCTTATTTCTAAGTTTTGTCATTTGTCACTCAAGGGGCAAAAAACCTAAAGAGGTTTTTGTTTTAGCTGCTTTCTGGTCATAGTTTGTAATGCCCCTACCTCTTCCCAGGCCCTGAAGACGAGCAGCAGGAGCGTGCTGCAGCCGCCGGCAGGCGCGGGGCTGACCTCCTTCAAGGAGAGGATGAGGCTCTGCAGCATCCTTCACGCCTTCCAAATCCGCTCGGTCACCATCAACAGGATGATGAACTTCCTGACCTCTCTGGAGAGCTCGCTGTAGGCGCCCAGCCCTCCAGCACTTCGGGTATAAATTTGACTTAAGGATGTTTTGGAGAAAAAAATAGTAGGGTCAATATTCTGCAAGGTGGTTGGGGGCTTTTTAGGAACCAAGCACATAAAATGTCAGGGTTTCTTACATATCATGTTTTAGCGAGCTGTTCTCAGTGCCTTTTAAGCCATCATGTTAAACTTCTAGATTTCCAGAAAATAAGCTACATCGTAGTACCAAAATGTTCTCAAACCAGCGAACACTCAACTGTAATTTGTCTTAACTGTTTTATTTATTCAGCTGTAATTTTCAGAAATTGAAACATATTTATAATAATCAACTTATTGTTACATTCCTTATTTATTCTATTTATTGCTTAATAAAATTAAAGTTTGCATAAAAAATGTGGTGGCTTTTTTTTTTCTTCTTTGAGATATAGCATGAATACTTCTAAAATACTTTGAATATTGCTGGCATGTAAAGGTATACCATAGTAACATTCAGCACTGGTATCATATTTTAAAATCCTGTTTCTGTCTTGTTACTTACATCAGCTGTGTCTCTTGTGGATTTTCTCACAGACTGAGCACTCAAAGCAACCCACTCAATTTCATCCTCATTTACAGTGATTTTCCAGCCAGTTACATAGTTTCTGGGGTGAAATCCTGGCCCCACCAAAAACAATGGCTAAATTGTTTCAGTGAGGCAAGGATTTATGCATAGCTTTGCAGGCCAGGAGCGATGCCAGGATGATTATCTTCCCAATTCCTGCCCACGGCAGGTAAGCCAGCCCAGACGAAGGTGTCCCTCCCCTCTTCGGCAGGTCTGCCCTCGGCCGAGCAGTGACTTTGGCAGTGTCCCACGCTGCCTGCACTGCCCCTCGCCGCCAGTGCCTCGTTCTTCAGCTCTCTCCCTTGCTTGGTTTCTCCAAGCTCTGCCCTCCCATCTCTTTGGGGACCCGCAAGCAGCCCCCTTTAATGCTGAGGGGCTGGTGGAACCCGTGTTCTTCCAAATGCCAAGGGGACAGCTGCCATCCTCATCCTCTGCCTCTTCCTCAAGCGTTGGGGTTACCCGCACACCACACCAGCTCTTGAAATGTAATCTTATACATGCCTAAAGCTTTCTAATGAAACCAGAGCCGTGGTCCCTGCTCCCACAGACCACCCGCCACATAGACCGAGTTGTAAGGTAAGAGCAACCTCGTGCAATTGTAACGTTTTAATTCCTTCTGCCTGCAAGAACTGGACAAAGCCAAACTGAAGACCACAGAAATACAATATTTTTTTTTTTAAAAGGTTCTTGATTTTTGTTTAAAGAACCTGAGGGTTGAAGACCTTATCTCTTTTGACCATCTGCTACGCTATCCAGTTACCCTCACTATTACAAATAAGCATCTTATTTCCAGCTTAGATTTACTGATTTCTGCTTCTGACCAGAGGGTCCTATAGAGATTTGGTTGCATCAGCTATCCTAAAGGTTCCCCTGATGGCAATTTCCCCCAGCTCATCCCAGAGCGAAGAGCCAAGGGCAGCTCCACCTGGGGATGGAGAGCCCCGCAGGAGCCTCCCTGCCTCCCACAGCTTTTTTTCCCCCCTAAAAGCCCTATTGGCAGAAGAGCCCGTGAGGTCCTAGGCACCAGCACAGCCCTTTTCCTTGGCCACCCCCGGGGATGTACGTAGCAGTGGAGTATCAAGGGTTGGAAAGATGGCCCACAACATACAACAACCTTGCAACTTTTCACCCAATAGCTAAAATTAAAAAAAAAAAAAAATCATACATAAATAGTGTAAATGTTTTTTAATCCTTATTTTTTAAAAGTATGCTTTTTCTTTCATAAACATACGCAGAGGAAGATGCTCAAAAGAATCCTGTGCCTTTAAAAACAAGACAATCTCCCGTATCGGATTGCCGCTCTCTTCTGCAAATAACTTTATTTCCCTATCTTCCACAATTCTGTAGCATACACATTGCCGACAGAGTAACAGCCTTTGCAGAGATTTTGGCTTCTCCCATTTTCCTTTAAGCACCTAATTATATTCAAGTTAAAATTAATCAAGTAAAGAAAAAGTATAAAAAGTTTATAGTACAAAAAAAATTATACAACATAAAAAATTATCTCATAAAAATTGAGACAGACTATACAGAAAAGAGTGAAGAAGAAATTCCCAGGGAAAATTCAAAGCTGCCTGGAGTTAACAGTGGTGCTCCCGTGAAACTAGCCTTCAGGTTTTTAGAAAACAGAACCATAGCTTAACAATGACTGAATGTATATGAGTATATACAGTAATTATGTATATATACAGTGATTATGCAAAGGAATTGATCTGCAAGTTTAGGAGTATTCTTCCCTGATCTCAAGCATCTCTGAAAAATACAATGTACCTCATGATTTTGACAGTTCAATATTTTTTTTTAAGGGGACGAAAGTTTCTGCGTAACTTTTCTCCCTGTCTTTCCCTGATGTAAATAAAAAAATTTCTAGATAACGATCACATACCTGAACAAGGTAAACTGGTTTCTTCCAGTGTTCATGTCTTTTAGGACTGGCTCAAATGAGACAAAGCTGGGTGGCAGTGTTGGGTTTCCCCAGCCGTGAAGCCCGGCACTCCCGGCCACGGTGCCGGGATCCACCGCATGAGTGATTGCTCCTGAAAGTCTTACGTGTGCCTACATCCACGCAAAATTTCATTCACATTTCTTGTGAAGATCCTGCCTAGACTTTCCGCTGAGTGATAATGCCTTGCATCTTCCTTCCTGAATCTCAGCGAGATCCCGGGGAAGCGGCCGGAGAAGCGTAACGGCTGGCTGGGGAAGCTCCCACCGCGCTCTTTCTAGCTGCGGCTTTCACCAGCTCAGCACTGAGCTGAGAAACCTGAGGAAAGGAACACGCACAAACCCACACAGATTATCTGATCTCTACAAGTTACTGCAATATTCAAGTTGAATAATAAATGCATTAAAAGCCTACGAGACAGCACAACGCTATGGCACAGACAGGTTTGTGAGGGTCAGATGAGCGAGGGAGCATGAGCAGCTCTCCACCCTTGGAAGCCAGGCTACTTTTAAGGAGAGTTAAGAAAGAGCAAAGCTTTGCCTGTTTCCAAAAAAAAGATACATATTTCATTTTTAAGAAAGATTCCCCTTGGCTGGTTGAGTTCTCAGCCCACTGAACAACTTTGGTGTGTTCAGGATGAACTGAACATAAGGAGTCCCCCAGAAATCAGTGGGAGCACCCATAGGCGGTAAGGAAATACATACACACACACACACACACGCACGCGTCTGCAGGACCAAACTGCTAAGTCATCCGTCAGGGGAAGGTGTTAATTAACCCTTCCTAAAATACAGAATGGTAAAGACCCAAACATCTCTTCTTTGGACTTTCTGAGAAAACCAAGAATTGGTTTGGGTATATAATGCTGACTGGTTTGGCCGTGACAGCTAGGTCGTGCTGAGAGTACTCTCAACGCGGTGCAAAAATATTATTCATTTTATATCAGTTTCTGAAGGGAAGTAGAAAAATGCCACAAGAAAGAAAGTCATTGCGAATATCAGAAGGGAGACAATTTTGACCTACGTAGTAAAACGTCTGCTAGGTATTCAGTAAACTCTCTGATGTGAATTCTTAAAATACATCTGAAACAACACTGATGTAATTAAATAAATATAATGGGAAGGCGATACCTTGTAGGGCTTGCAGTATCTCATAGGACGCTTTTTCACTGAGACTTCCGTACAAAGCTTCTGCAGTTCCGTTGCTTTGCTCTCTGTCTCTCCACTTGCTTAACACCAGAAATTTTTGTATATTAACTTCTTCCTCTGTTGCCTGAATCTGCTCAATGTCTTTCATTTCCATCTGAAGACACTCAATGGCAATTTCTCTCCACTGCCTCCCAAACAACTTTGCGATCACCATCAGCTGTTGATCCGTTAATTTTTTTTTTTCTATTCCATCTGAAAAGACATAGAACAAAAATCAGATTCAACATTGCTCTTCTCATTAAACTTGTAACTAAATGACACTATTAGTTCTGTGTGTGGCTGGGGACGTACGATGACGGTGATCTTACTCTTCAGATTATCCAGCAAGTCAGAGCCAAGTGCTGGAGAAAAGCACCTGAAGGACTAAGGAGCCTGGCTCACGAAGATGACAACATCTGATTGCATGCTGGCTGCTGTAAAGGATTTTTTTTTCCATTTAGAAGCAGCTATTCATCTAGTAGAAAAACTGTACGAACTGTATGTTAGGTTACCAAGCACCCAGAGATTTTGAGACTTTTAACGTTAAGCACCCACTACCTCCTGGCAAGTTCAGATGCCAGTTTTTCTGAAACCTGCAGCTGCTCCAGATGTTTGTTTTTCCTTTAATTGCAATGGCTCGGAAGTCTCAGCCCGCACGGTTACACGGACTGAGCGGCTTTCCTCCTCCCTGTCACCAGTTACACACAAAAATGAGGTTCTGAGGGATGGAAGCTCTCCCTCTGGTGGCTACATGCACCCATAAACCCTACAGGGCTACTTTTGCCGACTTTATCTATTGAACTAACATTATTTCTTCTGTATTTTTTCCAAGTAACTATTAGTAAATGAGTAGTTTCTGGGTGGGAGCTCCCAGACACCAAGCATTTCTGACCATCAGAACATCACATGTCAATAATAAGTGGGAGATGATTTTTTTTCAGACAAAATCAGCCTATTATGGCTCAGGAGGTATCCCAAAAGCAAAATCTGAGACATGTAGCGGAAACCTCTTTCAAAAGCAGACACTATTTCCCAGTCTTAGAAGACAATAGCATTTTAGCTGACCCTTATAAAGCAAATTTCCTAGCTGCTTCTCCCCATTTACTTACCAAATGAATGACAAAGTGTACCGAAGTATACAAATGTAGGTACAAATCCTGCATCTACAAAAGCCGCGCTTTCTCCTCCTACATTTCATGCTCAGATTCGTGGAAGTCTTTAAAAAAGTGAGCTCAGGTTCAATTCACGGGATACAAAAAACCCCCACAAACCTGTTATTTTAAACGACACAGAAATGCTCTACCTGCAGTATTGCCGGTCTTTTGTTTTTTGCTACAGAGCTCGTCTTCTTCCGAAATGTTGGTGGCTGGTTTCCGTTTTTTGACACCTAAGAAGCAAGTGAGAGGTGATGTTACTTCTTTCGTATCACTTGAGCTACAACAGCAAGCGAGGTACGCAAAAAATAAGCAACCCCGACTTATCTTCAAATTGACTTACTGACTGCGCTTCTTTTCTGCTCGTTTTTGTTCTGATCATAATGTATCCAGTCACCTGGTAAACAGTTTTCAGAGGAAACAAAAGGTGAGGCAGGAATTCCCATTGCTATGCCCTACATCCAAAAATTCTCGGGCACAAAACCAAGCTGTTGGGTGGATTCCGGCTGCTGAGCTAACATTTGATATAATGAGACGATTTTTCCCCTTTTATCCAAAGTGCTGCAGCACACCATCTATAATATGCAGTAGAGATTGCATATTATTCCTAATAACTCAAACTAAAGCGGAGCATCCTCCTGCACACCCCACGGCCCTGAAGCCTTTGCCTGTTTGCTCACGAGGGATTCTGCAGGTTACCGCAACATCCACTACGTGACCTCCCAGAGCTCTTCTCTTCGTGTTTTATCACTTCCAGCTCCAAACCTCGCCATTTTAACAGCAGGAATTTCAGCGCATCCAAGGGCTGAATTATATCCCATCTCCTGCATCTTTTCAGCAGGAACAAACTAGTCGTGGGAAGACCAAAGACTCACTCTCTCTTAGTTTTGCTTTCCATACAGTTGCATCAGACTCCAGCTCAACCAAAGACAAGGTGAAGTCGTCAGGTTTCTCCAGATAGACTTCAATGTAACTTTTTAGTTTCAGGAGAGATCCATCAACAAATTCAATTTCCTATACAATGTAAACATGGTAAAAATAAACATCTATCCAAACATAAACTAAAGAGGTGTATTTGGCTGTTGGCACAGATCTGAGCCCAACTCTAATCTCCCCAGAGTTTTGCTGTTGACTTGGGCATCAGGATTACATCCCAAAATTTTAGGGCTGTAAGAGGCAAATGCTTTCGGCAGCGATGGCAAATGAATGTGAAAAGTGCCCTTAATACTAGTGCAGGAAAAGCCATTTTGTACCACGTTTCCAATCCAGCTGCAATGCACGAAATGAGGGTTGTGTTAAGGGACTTACCTCCGGAGTTATTTCAGCTTCTGGCTCACAAACTAATCTATACCTCTTTCCTTTCTGTAGTAATTTCTGGCATACAGGGGGCTTGTCGATTTTAATGAATTTCTTATTTGAATGTTTTACAGCTCTTGCGATATCCTAAAATTTAAAAATACAATTTAAAGTTTACTCGCCTCAGTAAAGGAATTAACATTTAAAGCCTGTGCTAATGTGGCTCCTTGGGCTTTTCTCTGTCCCCAGCTCTATGAAATGGCCACGACCTGTTCCGCACGGCAAACTTTACAGAAAGCTGTGCGCTAAACACCACGCTCAAAGAACATCAAATAAACTTCTTCAGCTATTATGCTACATGGGCAAAATTAGACAGAAGAGTGTGCAACCCAAATGAAAGGAAGGTTATTTGTTGCCGTCCTCTCCTAGTGTTTGCCTACATATTGTAGGGGGGAATGGGTGAGAGGACAAGAAGCTCTTTCAGGTACAAACCCTGAGCTCCATGGATTTTGGTGGCAAACAGGTTTCTGATGTATTTCTTTTCTATAGCAGCTTGTGAGTGAGCATGTGGGCCAGTATAATTCCTTAAATATCATATCCTAACCTGGCAGACCTTTTCAGTATGGAAGTCTCATTATATATGTATTTTTTTATATATATATATACACATAATTATTGCATGCAAACATTGGGGCAAGAGAAGAGCATCTCTTCGCCACACCCCATCCTCAACATAGCACCCCCATAACGCACCCTGCCAGTATTTCTACATCACGCCACCCTACACCCCTGACATGAGCCATACCTTTATAAAGGAGTCGTTGTTTGTAGCCACGTAGACCCGAAAAGATAAGGAGGGATGCTTGTCGATGACTTTGTAGAGGATGACGGCGCCATGGTACTGCACCGGCTCCTGGCTCTGGATGAGCGGTCCCACCGGTGAGAGCGAGCTCACCAGCCACTTCACGTGTGAGGCCGAGTAGTCGGCGGAGGGCTCGATGGCTGCGCCCTCGCCTTTGATGTGCAAAACCTTGAAGGCCATTCCAGTGCCATGATCTGCGGGGACACGGGGCCGTCTCAGCACCTCCTGCACCGGGGAGCCGGCAGCCTCCCGCACCCGCCGGGCCGGTGGCCGGCACTCACCACTGAGGCAGAGGGAGTGGGGAAACTGGATGGAGGTGAGAGCGGGGGCCGAGTCGCAGCGCACGTCAAAGAGGGGGCCACCCACGATCCACGGCTTTTCCACGAGGTTGGCGTATTTGCTCCAGGATAAGAGGGAATATGTGATTTTGACGGCTCCCGTTACCTCAAAAATCAAGCCTGTGAGGCTGCACTGGTAAGTCCCCTCTGCATCCAGCTGCACCCTGCCATGGGCAAGAGTGACCTAGTTAGTTTAGTTTCCACCGCCTAGTAAATACCGTAACAATGTGGTTTGCAAGGGATAACAGAGAAACTCCCTTCCCAACAAGCACAGAGCACTTTATCTGAATAGCACAGAAGCCACAACAATTTTTTTTCTTCGGTCTCTATGCTTAAACCGTCACTGGAGTGTTAAAAACTGGTTGGGAGGACTGAGCCAGTGCATGCAAAATAGCTGTAATGAAGGTTTTGCATAACGTTTCCTGCAAACGAGGCAGCTGCTTTTACATGAAGGGCTCAGCCCAGCTCCCATCGACGCTGGAGCCAACATTGTACACTGACAACATCAACATCATACATGGACAACACCAACATCACACCCTGATGACAACTTCCAAGCCAGAGAGAGGGACCACAAGGCTGGCATCCAATGAAAAATGCAAGGTCAGTGCAAATGGGGAGGATGAGTATTCCTGCGAAGCAGGGCAAGACCCCTCATGTGTGTCCAGACTTAAAAAAAAACCACGTAAAAATGTGCCTGATGTTAATTACCACAGCGAGACGAGGCAGACAGGAAGCCGTCCTAAGAGCTTGCTTGGACCAGGACCTGCAGGCAGCACAGGCAGCTGCTCCAAATTGTTTATTTTTAAGGATTTAGGGGCATCCGTTATAACTCCAAATGTATTTGTGCAGCAAATTAGTCTTTTTCCCACTTAAACTGAAGACAGAAGTATCTTGATGAGAACAATATAAATGTATACCCATTATATTAAAAAAAACATACATATGTTGTCCTCCAGCAAGTCTCCTGGGGGTCACTTGCTCCTTCTGGTCCTATATAAATAGATAAAAGAAAAATACATATTTTAAAAGGTGGTGAGAGAGCAGAAGCACAATTTGCAGATTATCTCATGCAAAATATGTGTTGGGTTTTTTTTTAATAAACATACATTTTCATTTCTGCAATGCTCACAGGGTGGCAGACAGTTCACTCCTAGTGAGAAAACAGGAAGATCAGCTCATTAAAAGCAAAGTAATTAAACATTCAGAAAAAAACCCAACCCTCAAGAGATCTGTTACTACCTGATTCATTGCAGTGCGGTAGCGATTCCTTCTCCTCTTGTTCTTCATCTACAAAAAAGAAGTTTGCAGCAAATACCTCAGCCTCCAGCAGGTTTCTGCTCCCATATTCAGCAAGGACAACCCACTAGTTTAATTTGCTTACATTAAAAAATACCTAAGGAAAATATTCCTAAGACTAAGTTCTTACAGGCACACCTGCGCATGCAGGCTTTGCACAGCGTGGG
The DNA here is from genome assembly GCA_013389945.1 of Fregata magnificens. Classification (NCBI taxonomy): domain Eukaryota; kingdom Metazoa; phylum Chordata; class Aves; order Suliformes; family Fregatidae; genus Fregata; species Fregata magnificens. The sequence goes on along the minus strand of WAAD01010419.1, from coordinate 63,568 downwards.
GATGAAGCTGAACGTCAGGATACATCATTTGTCAACAGCTCATAACTTGCCCAAACTACTGGAAATTTTCACAGGGGTTAAAAAAAGACTCGTCCCCAGGATGAGTCTCATTGTGCCAAGTACAAAGTCCAACCACCCAGCATGGAAGCTGGCAACAGTGCTTCCCAGTGAGCAGGTAACCACGCTGTTTGCAGTGTATTTGTCCCTAAAGTGATTTACAAGTGCCTGAATCCTCCTTACTAACCCGCAAGACAACTGAAAGCAAGCAGAGCTGACACATCGGGCAAAAGCTTTTAGCCCGGAGGGTGGATTTTGCAGAAGCTGAGCGGCAGAGCTGTTGTGACAAGGTGTGAGGGCAGGCTGGCTGCCGGCGTGCAAGGGCACGAGCGCTGTGCTGCTCGCTCCTGCTCCCCGTCCCACCAACGCCCCTCCCAGCAAGCAGGGACTCCAGCCGGGCTGTCCCAAAGTCACCCTGGGATATCCACACCCTCCTGGGCAGGCAGATGTGGGAGAGGCAGAAAATGTATTGCTGCAGCAAACAGCCTGGAAAACATCAGGCAAACACCCGCCAGCGCGTTGGCTCCCTTCCCACAGCGATGCTATTTCAGTCCCCGAGCTGTAGCGGGGTTGCAGTGACCCAGGGCCACCCGCGGCACGTGGGCGAGGAAGGGTGCCTCAGCTCCGTCCAGCATCTCCCTGCACCCGCAGCCCTGCGCCGGGCTCCATTTGCAAACAGAGGCAGCAAGCGTGCCCCACGCGTGCACCTCACGCATCCCCCCTTTTTGGTTACGCTCTCTAGCGAATAGTTTTACCGAAAGACACGGAGGTGACGGCTGGGCCAGCACTAAATCACTCTCTTGCCATCACATATCATTACCTTCGTGCATCCCTTATCCCTGTTGGCTTCCTCATGCCTTGCAGGGCAGATATAAGGAACAAAATAAAAACACACTCACCCGACCTTCCTCCGTCTGACTCCTCCGCATCTGATGAGAAAAAGCTTTGTAATTACTTAACTAAAGACTATCAATCTTGCAAGAAACCAGAATAAACTGCTGGTGGTGTAACCCGTGTAAGCGCAAACCCGCAGGCTTTTCATCAACAGCAAACGCTTCCTTTAATTCTTTTCCTGTCCATCCTGTTTTGCCACTTTTGCCGCCAACTTTCAAGCAGATTTATAGCCTCTTGGTGTTCGGACAACTACTGTGGTGTAAAAACATCTGCATGTATTGTGTCTATGAGGCTAAAGCAACATCAGCTGCTGCTCCTCTATTATTGCTCTGCTCAAAACTGAGTGGCTAGGAAATCACTGACTCACAAAAATATCATTCTGCTTTTCAGCATGCAATCACTGAATTAACAGTCTTATACAATAACCCCAAGACTATTCCCATGAAAAGCAGCTGGTTTAAACTGAATGTACATTTTCAAAAGGGAGAAAATACATAAATCGCAACGCGATGCTCACCTGACTCCTCTTCTGAGCTACTGCTGGAGCTGTTTTCGGAACCATCCTCTCCTTAACAAAATTACACCCCATTAGTCACAGGCAGAATGAAATAAGGCAATGCCACAGGTAAGTAAAAGGATACATCTAGAAGTTTAAATACATCAGGTTGGTCAGCAAGTTAGATAATATAACAAGGTAGAAAAAATATTTAGGCAGAGAGGAGCATCAGAGCATCAAATCCCAGCATCAGAGGAGACTTAGGGGTCACCCAGGCGCTCCTGAAGGGTACGTGTGATGTTCAAGATGCTTAATTTTAATGTTTTATGCAACCTGGGACTATTTTGGAGCTTCACTCGTGGCACGTCCCAGTTCACCCAGCTAAATTATGGTTTCCCGTGACATGCACATGAGGTGGGAGAAGCATCGGTGGGAGCTGGCCTGTCCCACCAGTGACGTGACTCACGGGGATGCGCCATACATGGCTTTAAGAAGTTATTCTTACAAACGTAAGTTGAAGAGAAACCAGTATTGCAAAGCAAGTGACTTGAGGAGTTGCAGCAGTGTCTGCGCTGTGGTTTTATCATGGTGCGGGGAAATGGCGGGTGCACAGCCAGCCACACCATCCCACCCATGGGGACAGCCCTCAGCCACGTGTGTGCTCACCTGCTGGGTGCTCCTCGGCCGAGCCCTCCCCCTCCGCACCACCGGCCACCACCTCTGCAAGAGAAAAGCAGTCGGGGGATAAAAGCTTGAAAAAGATTTAACTCTTCTCTTGGCATTTTTGTACTACGCAGGTCAGAGGAAGGGAATAAATAGCAAAGGAATATGAATTTTAAAAATCAGTATAAAAAAAATCAAAATGCTTATCAATTAAACTAAGGTATTAGACCACGTTTTTTAAAGCCAACAGTTATAAAATTGTCATTGCCATTCCGAAGGATGGGCATTTCTCATAACAAACCCATTTACTGTACCTTTCTCATCTGAAGAGAGTGACTCAGCTCCGCTGGAAGACAAAACGGGAGATACATGAGGAGCAGATCCGTCAGTCCTTTGCCACGCCTCCACACAAGCGAGCATTTACCCACCTCCCCGCCCGCTGGCATCGCTCCCTGGCTTTGGCCAGGGAATCGGAGGTTATAAGGTAACTTAGGATGGGGGGCTGGGGGTTAAAAATTAATTTTCCCTAGCACCACCCATGGCCCCGGCTCTTGCCCTGGCCCTGCCAGGGAAGCCTGGCTCTCCTGCACGGTTCCCACCAGCACAAGCCCTCGGCCCTGGTCCCTTTTGCAAAGCGCCCAGAGTTTGTGTGCCAGGTGCCCGTTGGTTTTGGTAGCAATCCAACCAATCTTCTTCAGCAAGGCACGACGCTCAGATAAACGCAGCGGCTCAGACGTGGCAGACGACTCCCATTTGTGCCTGTGGCAAATTTGTGGCCCGTGGCAAATTCAGACCAACCTTCAGTCTCCATTTGCTCTTGAAAAGGGGAAATGTGCTGGTTTTATCATTTACGGATAAAGATCAGGTCTGGAAACCTTTCCGTGGAGCTCCACAAAGCTCCACAACGTCTCCCCTGCAGCCCCACCGAATAACCACCATAAAAAGCTGCTGCTGAGGAAGGGAACTGCCCTGGGCGCAGTTATTATAAACCAGCAGGTGACATCCAGCTCTCCATCGCTTCGGTGGCATGAGCAAATATCCCAGCCCCTCCGCCCTGCCAGTGGCCAGCTGGAACGGCAGCTGTACACCATGCGGGCAGGGAAAGATCAAATATTCCCTCACTCTTTGGAGGTAGGTGAGGGATTTCAGCGCTGCCCCGGCGATGCTGAGGGATGCTGCCAATGGCGAAGCCAAGCCACGGCAGTTGCTCTTTGGCAGCTCAGCTCAGGAGCCTGATTTTGACCACCCCGGGCTGCCGGCCGTGCATCCACAGCCCATCCGCTCTGGACCGCAGCTCCCCAGGGTGCAGCCAGCAGTGGTGGGGGGTGCTGCCGGGGTGAGTGGGCATCACCGTGGGGGTCAGAGCCTCGGCCGCCACCGCGCTGGGGCAGCTCAAACACAAAATTAAAGAACAAAAAATGAATAGGTGGTAACGGTAGAGGCAGGAAAATAAATCCCCTAATGTATGGCTGAGGCACTAGGTGAAGCGATGCAAGCAAGGGAGGTCCCGGCAGAGTGGGTGGCTGCATGGGGATGCTCCCACGCAGCCTGGACCTGTGAGAGCTTGTCGGTCAAGGGCCGGGAGAACGGTGCTGCGGCCAGTTAGACACGCAGGAGAAACTGGGTAAGGGTTTCGTGGCGGGCATGAATGGGAAATTACACAACGGGGTTTGTGCTTCCAAACTGTATCTTAAAAAAAAAAAAAAAAAATGACATAGTATCTGCAAGATTTGGACAAAGCCTGGATATACCCCAGAGATGGAGCCTGAGCCAAGCGCCGTTTGTGCAACCCTTCCACCAAGTGCTGGCTTGCTAAATAAGGTTTGCCTGCTGCAGGCTTATACCCCCTCGCAGCTGCATTTCCCTCCTCCTAAGCTAAAAAACACACTCTGGAGGAGAGAAGCAGGGAGAAAAAAAAACCCCTGCCCTAATCAGTATAAGAAATTATTGGCCACAGTTAATTACAATAGAGGAGAAAGGCATTGCCAGCGCCATCCCTTGCCCTGCAAGAGCTGCACGGTTGTGATGTTGTTTCCCAGCCCCCGCTGAAGCAAAACCAAAGCGGGGTGACCCCGCTGGCGATTAGAGCTTTAGAGGGAAAAGATAAACAGGCTGGTTTCTAAACGGTCGCAGCTGCCGCCTGTTGCGGCAATACCCGGGGCGCAGCCGGGGCAGCGGGAGCGCGGTGCGGGGGCCCGGGGCGGAGCGGGGCCCGGGGAGCGGGGCT
>WAAD01010419.1:42696-58511 GCA_013389945.1 Fregata magnificens | reverse complement strand
TGCTGCCCGCCCCGCCCGGAGCCCGCCTGTATGGAGCGCTGGGGCCGTCCGCGCGCGTCCGCGTCTTACCGGCACGCGCGCAGCCGGTGCGCGTGTGCGTGCGCGAGGGACTTGGGGGGTGCTGTACCCACTTCTATGTACGTCTGCTGTATATACACACTCGCACCAGGTACTACATACGCGTACTAGACATACTGGTATATTGCATATATACTATATAGATATGTACGTACACACACTATCTATGTGTTCTAGGTACGCTAGTATACTCACGTACTGGGTATATGCTATATAGATACATACCTACATATACACATCTACATGTACATGTGTGTGTATGTGTGTATCACACTTATACACACACAGTTTCTCAGTATAGATACAGGTATATATTGTATACCTTCATAAATATACATATACACTATTCATATACTGGACACATTAGGTATTATATATTAGAATAGAATAGAATAGAGGTATTGTATATACGTGCTAGATACACAGTGTCTATAGGTATATGTGATTACATACGGAAAAATACCTCACCTCTGCACACGCACAGTGTCTGGATACACCAAGCTGCCAGCCCAGACAAGCGGGCTGCCAGCTCACGCACCGGAGGCGGCAGGGACGGGGTCCACGCTGCCGGGGGATGGCAGGTTGTGCCCCGACACAGGCACACTGGCACATAGGCTGGCACCGCCACCAGTTTCCTGGCTGGTGCCATATGGGAACCCCAGCACTGAACACAAGGTAGGAAAGCGCTGCCTGTGCCACTGCCGCCTGTGCGGCCCCCATTTCCCCTTTGCGAGCCCTATGGGCAGGCAGGGTGCGAGGACTGCCAGCGCCCAGGGCCACCCTGGCATCACCCACCTTGCTCTGCCAGCGGGAAACACTGTGGGCAGCTCCGCATGCTGCTGCTGCCAGCGAGTTTGGGAAGGGAAAATGCCATATGCTGCCCTCGCATTTGGCATGTCGGGATCTGCCTCTGAGATGCTGGCAGAGCTGCTTATTAAAAAAAAAAAAAAAAAAAAAAAAAAAGAAAGGAAAAAAACCATCTCAAACCTGGAGCAGCACATAAGTATTTTTTTTATAAAAAGGGAATATAAGCTTCTCCACCAGAAGCATTTTGGTACTAAAGTGCACCTGGAGCACCTAAGGTGCCCCTAGAGCTGCAGCAAACCTCGCAGAGCCAGCAGCCCCTCTGCCCTGGGAGTGCCAGCGGATGGCGCTCACCTCTGCCGGGCAGTAAAATGTCCCTGCAAGAGCCTGCCAAACCTGGGCAAAGGCCGATCGTTCCACAAGGTCGGGGATTTCCAGGCCTCCAGGCGGGCTCCGGACAAGGAAACCATTGCATAGCCTCACACACCCTCGCACACCCTCGCTTCCCCCCTCCCTGCCCCGCTGCCTCCCAGCAGAGCGCACCCGGCTGGAAACATCCAAAATCTTCTCAATTTGTGCCAGGACAAGCTAAGCCCTTTGGGAAGAGGGTGTATCAGATGCGTGTTTTAAAGCTATTCCTCTTACGCCAAAAGCCCGTCCGGCCCCAGCCCAGATCTCGGCATCGCCCTCCTCCCCTTGTGCCAACCCCAAACCGGCTCCTGGGCACAGGCGAGGTACGGGGTCACCCTTTGTGTGTCTGCCCAGGGCACACATGAGAAAAAAAGAGAAGTTCTATAAGCAAGTGTAAGTATGTAAGTAAGCATAGCCTCAAAATACTGTTCCAGGTGCCTTTGAAGTGCTCAGCTCCCACCTCCTCCCGTGCTGGGTATGAACAAGCTGGATGTGGCATCAGGAGCCCCCCAGCACTGTCCCTCTCCCCCGTGCATCCAGCCACAGCCCCCGGCTGCCGCCGCATCCTGCCAGCCCCATGCTGCCAAACAATTCTGGAAAATCCATATCCCCAGGAAAACATATGTGCTGCGCAGAGCTCGTGGGAACAAGCTATAATGCTCGGGCTGCAAAGGATGTTTGTAAAAATGTGATCGAAACCTGACGAAATAAAAAAACATTTAACGTGAAATGTTGCAAAAGGGACACATAAGGGTCAGTTTAAGCAGAGATGAAAAAGCCAGCAAAGTCGCCGAAGGAAATCCCCTTGCAAGCAACACCCTGCCGCCAGGCCAGGCACTGGGAAGTCCAGCCTGGAACAGACTAAAGGAGGCGGAAAAAGTTGGTGGAACAACGACAAGAGTTTGAAAGTGAAAATAAGTGCCCGCAATAGGACACAATGGAGAGTAAATAAGAAAAAAAAAAGCAAGGCAGAAGAGAAATGAGAAACGGAAGATGGCTATGTGATGCAGAGCGTTTGGGCTGGTGGTTTTGTCTTTCCCAGCCCCATCCCTTGCCTGCCACTCAGAGCTTGCTAAGGGTGGCTGTCTTGAACCATTATTTTCCTGACTTTTTCCAGACATCCTCACACTGAGGTGAAGAAATATATTCATGCAATAAACATCCTGATAACTATGCCAACACAAAGTATTCATAAATTATCCCGAGGCAGGCCCAGCCCGGCGCACATTGTTTGTAGAGTCGCACAGCAGCTGTATCGCTTGGTCCAAAATACTCAAATTAAGTCTTTTCCTTCGAGGGCCTGATTCACCACCAGCAAATACTGTTCCAGTTTTGCATCAGCAACTCTTTACCAGTTTAAACTGGAGTCATGCAGTGGTGAAGCAAGGCTTGAATTCAGTTTCCCGAAGCATAAATCATCTTTCTTTCAAGGACAGGGACAGAACTGATAGTGATTTACGGGTAGCTTTAACGGCACTTGATAAGCTAGTCCTTCCCACGGAAAAAGAAAGTTGAACTCTTAATTGAACCCCGGGACAAGTTCTTGCAGGCAGCACCACGGGGTTTTCCTGCCTCTCCTCTCCAAGAGGAGACGCGTGAGTTCCCCGTCGCTGAGGTGTGCTGGTGGAAACCGCTGCGGGCAGCCAGCCAAGCCTCCACGGAGGATTCAGGACGCAGAATCTGAGATGCCTGCAGATTTTTCCGAGGGTGCCGGGCACTTGTCACCTGAAAATCAGACTCTGCTTGAGCCATTCAGGTGGGGCACCGTGAACGCAGCCACCCAGAGCCATCCAGAGCATTTTCACCCTCCTACGAGTCCTCCCCGACTGCAGAAACATCCCCCAAACCCCGTGTCTGTCCCAACCGTCAAGCAGGGAATGAGCAATGCCACTTCCACGAGACGCTACCCAATTTTACAAATGGGGACAAATCATATTAAGACAGTACCTGTACCAAATATGCGGAGGGTAGCAGTTTGTCTAAGGAGTGAGACGAGAAGAACCGTCTCTTCTTTCTCCCTTGGCAGATTTGACCAGGATTTTCAAAAGCAGGTTTTTCAGCACAGAAGTTGATAATGACTATTATTATTATTATTACTATTTAGAACAGTCTACACATTTGTTTTTTGGGTACTATTTCAGCAACTAATGTATTTACCAGAATACTTACAGAAAACAAGAGAGAGACATAAAGAAAACTGATGTAAACGCTCCTGAGTAGTCCACTTTGTGGTCCCAGATACTTTTCTGCCCAAGCCAGCCATGACAACACTAAGTCACAAGGCTGCAGGATTTTCAGTGCTCGAGCTGATTGTTTACCTCCTCAGTGGACTCATATTTTTTAAGAAAAGCTCAATCAGCAACCAGTTGTACTCGCTGTTTTCGGTTGGCCGTGCACCATCCCAGTACAACAGTGCATGTGTTCCAGCCATGTATGGGATCATTAAAATGTATGCAAAGCGAGAGAATTTGTTTGAATGTATTCAAAGAATAGCTATTCACATATTCATACAGGAATTTGTGAGAGTACCCTGTGCCAAACTTAAAATGTGGGCTGTAATTGTTAGCTTATGACAGTACGTTATACTGTACAGTTAAATCCCCTTTGTCAGGAAATTGAGATCTTTTCATTCAAATGACAAACGAGTCACATACTTTGCATGCGATCCCTTTGCAATTAGCATAAGCGTGGAATTAGTCGTGTTCAAACTGCAGAGGCAGCATCTGGTCAGTCTTCCAAAGCTTGGCACTTTTCCTTATTCATACGTGTCCCTGATGCCCCTGCTAAACAGCTCGCCTTGGAACCCCATTGCCAGCTTCGCCTGAGCACGGGCCAGGTTCTTACTCATTATTATGAAATTAGATTTTTCCTCTCCAGCTCCTGCTCTATCCTTAAGTTAAACAAGCTCTTCCTGCAGCTGCAGGACCATTACTTATTGATAGCAGCAGAATTAAGTCCTCCCCCTGAAAGGAAGGGATCAATGTTAATACTGTAAGTTTCCAATAGCTACGGCTTCCTCCTCGGTACCATTATATATCGCAGCAACACATCTTGATTCAAGGTGAAACCATCCCCTAAATATTTTCCTATAGCTTGCTGCTATTACATTTACTTATCTGACACCTACAGTCGCCTTTGCATAGGCGATAGGGTCACGGGTTATTGTACGGCTCCAGCAGTTAGCAGCTGGTAGGGGGTGAGGAAGGGGAACGGAGGCCACCGGTGCCAGGATCAGGCCCAGCGGTCCCAGACGATGGGCAGGAGGCCTTGGACCTGCCTTCGAAGAAAGGCCATGGTGTTGCCGGAGCCAGGCACGCCGCCAGCCCGTGCCCCAAACAGGGCGCTGCGCCCGCACCCCCTGCGACCCCCTGTCCTAGGCCTGTGATAGAGAGCAAATAAAATTAATTGTCCTCGCAGGATCCCCAGACGGTCATACCCCAGACTCTTATACCAACTTCTTCCCATCTCAGAAGCGGCTGGCCAGCCCCCAGTGTCTGCTACAGAGGGACAGAGATGGGAGAAGCAGCACTGGGAAAGGGGGAGCTGATGAAGGGGAGGAAGAGGAGGGGGCTCCCGCCTTGCCTGGTCATTAGGGTAGCAGGATGAATTAGCGGAGGTGCTTTGGTTGGCGGGCAGCTGGTGGGAGACGGGTGCTGCCCAGGGCTGGGTGCCCCTGGCCCCCAAACCCCTTTACCGGGGACTTTCCCCCAAGCCACACCAGCATCCTTCTGGCCGCCGTTAAAGCGATCGTTACCAGCACCCACGCCAAGNGTTTTGCTGCGGGGGCGATAGCGTTAGGGAGAAGTCCGCGCCCGGCTGCCTCTAAATTGGGGGTGCGGGGCTGTCTCATCACATCCTAAAGGTACGAATGGGCTCGCTGAAAAGCCCTCTGAGCACCTACTGCATCGCTCAGGCGATCCCAAACACGTTATATTGTAAAGCAGGAATACCTGGGGTTTGCAGATACAGTTTTCATTCAATTCCCAACACTTAATTTTTCTACGACAGGAGATTCTCTGGCCAGATCTTACACAGTGTGCATAAAACATACAGCCACAGCCCCACATATGCCCTAGCATTTGATAAATCAATCTCATGCTCACTTTTTTGACAGAAGGACATTTGGGAAGTTGGTTTGTTTTGGGTTTTTTTAACTAAAGATATTTACGTTAAAAACCACAATTCCCAGTGACCTGGCTCCGAAAGCACCGTGGTGCTGTGTCACTCCAGCACTGCCGATGCAGGCTCAGGTCTCTGCACCGTCTCCAAGGGCAGCAGATGCTAACTGGTACGCCAGTTGGAAATAAACCCAGATGCATTAAGAGGCTTTTTTGCTACTTTTGGTGTAGGTTTGGGGGTTTTTTTTTTCTTAAATAAAAGGCAGGGACTGGCTGCTCCTTGCAGTAAAAGAGCAAATAAGGAGAGAGGAGGACTCTGAGCCAGGAAAGGAGAGGAAGGAAACGAGAAGGAATTGCTGGATGCGGCGGAAAGGACAGACAAAACCTCTGGCTGCAGCCGGCGGCAGACGGGAAGCGCGACGGAAAGGCAGGTCAGCCGAGCACAGGAGGGAAATGAAAATGAAAAGAGGAAAATTGGAGGTTTAGCCTCAGATGCACGTTAGCCTGTTCAGTAAAATACATATAAAGGGGCACCATGCGGTTTAAGGAGGCGGTGGTGAGAAAACCAGTGTTTCCCCTCAAAATTATATCCAGGGACCCTCAGGAGAGGCGGTCCATCACAGCCACGACAAATATTCCTGGATTTTAGCTCAAAAAATACAACCACAATCACCGAGGGACGGTTCCCAACACCCCCATCTGTGTCCTGCTTTATTTCTGATTTCATAATTGCGTACAGGCCTTTGTATAATATACAGGCATTAGCTGGTTTTAATTTCCACTAACTTCTCTGCAGACAGGCTTTTGTCTGGAAGCTGTAAATGAAAGCATCCCACATATATCACCATTTGTGATGTTGTGTCGTCACTTCAAAAAATAATTACAAACAGCCATCTTCTTCGAGGTGAAAAGGCCAGAAATACGTTGCTAGAGTTCCTGCCACACAGAAATTGGTGAACACCTGTGTCTCGTAATTACGCCACACGTATTTACTGGATATTCACTGTATTTACTCCATTCTGCTCCATGTCGTGTCCTCATCCTGGATCCCCAAGAGATGACAGAAGTTGTGGGAGGCCTCATAACATCTGCGCTGCAGCACTTGCTGAGGCGCAGTGCACGGCACGGGGAGGGAGGAGGATGCTCTGCGCTCAGAGTCTCACCTTTTGAATCTCTTTTTTTTATCACATTAACTTGCAAAAGTCCTGCACTGACAGACGCACACTGCACATGAACTGTGCACTTTGAGCTTTCCATCTGCTTAGAAAAAAACTACTTGGGGGTGGTGCATGGTAATCTCCATATCCCAAATGATACCCCAGCACTCCTGAGTGTTCTATTCTCCTCTACCATCAAATCACCCTGCAGCTTATTTTGCTAAAATTAAATCAATGCGGTTTAATTGTCAAAAATGCTTTAAAACACTGGTATTTCGGAAAGTTACCCAGTGTGGTCAGAATTAAGAGCTTTCCATGCGCCATCACCTGAGCAGATGGCAGTTCGGGTCTCCATGCTGCAAAGCTGTTGGCACAGGAGGAATCCAAAATGAGCGGCTTTGCCAAGCGAGGACCAAACCTATAAGGCAGGCCCAGAAAACCCCTTCCTCCACACCAAAATAATTAGAGCAATTCCAGCCTGTGTTGAGACTGTCAAACACATTTTATACTAAACTCTATTACTCACTGAAAATCTTGTTCCTTACACCTATTCGTGTCCATTTATGAAAAAATAAATCTATCGTGCTGTCTGGGGGCAAGATGGCATGGGGGCATGCTCGCTGCCTGCCTCCTCCAGGCCAGTGTTCCACCCCAAACCCTCAGCAGGGAAACCTGAGATGCAAAGACTTTACCTGCCTGTATTTTCTTAAAACACAATTCAAAACAGAAACAGCCCAGGAAGCCCTTGGAGATGCTCCAAGCAGGTCCCGCATCAACAGGGCTTCAGCTTGCCAGCCACTGGGCACACCAATAGCTTGAGCTGCCTTGGAGATATTTGCACAGATGGGAGCTGGGGTGACCAGTGCCATTCAGGACGTCCAAACTGGTGAGGCACCCGTTAGCATCACCAGGCAAGACAGGGCTGAAAAGACAGTGTACCAATCAGACAGCAGATCGATAGCAGAGTCATTAAATAATGGCTCTAAAAAGGCAATGAGTTTATTATATAGCAAATAGACAGTGGCAACCCCACTGTGGCAGAGGGTACGACTAGTAAATCCCATCTCATAGGGGCTGACAAGGTGGACCCGGACCCGTGGCTCCAGGTGGGTAGAGGATAGGTTGGCACGGGGGATGGTAAAAATCACCCAAGACCTTTGCCCGTAGCAAGGCAGCTGCCAGTGGGACTAATACATTTGTGCTGATTTATTATTCTGGAAGTGATGAAAGAAGAAAAAGCAATTTAACTAATTCAGTCCTCGGAGAATTAGCCAGCAATGTAATCTCACCGGTATCAGTTAGCTCTGGTGTCTCTTCCCGGAGGCCCCGATACCCACAGCCCTGGGCTCCACCAAGAGTCACTTCAGATTTTGGTTTTGCATTTTTTTGGTTTTGGTTGATTTCTGTGGAACTGGGGGGCCCCGAGGCCATCGCCCACCCCCAGCCCAGCTCTGCAGCCTCTGCTTCCCTGCAGTCCCTGCTTCCCTGCAGTCCCGCTCCACATCCGTGCCTAAGCTCAGCATCCCTTCCCCATGCCCCCCAGCCTTGGTGGGGCTGAGTTTTGCAGCAGCCACCTCGGTACACAGCGTGGCGGGGGTTTCTTCTCTCAACAGCAAAACCGTGATACGTTTTCCATATTTTTATCCTGACTTCCAGAATTTAAATGTCAGCTCCCCCAGATGCAACTGAACTCATAAATCCAGCCTGCGCAGAAAGCTGGGGCTGGCTCAGCGGTCGGGAGGACACGGCAAATCTGCTATTTCGACTTGACAGGACCCACGCACCTCGTTTCCCAACGTGGAATATTTGCCTTTTTACACCTGGGCCCACCAGCATGTGGGCTGCTGAAAAGGGGCCCGCCGAAGCCCAGCTGCGTGGTGGCCGGCAGGACCCCCCAGGCCCAAGGAGTGGATGCAGGGAGGCCATGCCAGAGCCTTTCCTGTTTGCTGCGCCGCCTCCAAGGCCGGCACGGTTATTCACAGTGCGTAAAAGCCACGGTTAAAAATAACAGGGTCAAACCTCCCCTGCTCCTTCGTCCTCCCCCTGCGGCTGCCGCCTCCATGCTGCCCCCCCCAACCGCAGCATCCTCATCCCTCCCTCTTATGCTTTTCCTAAGAGATGCGCACGGGGCCGCATTGGTTCGTGCGGGCAGCGCAGGCAGGATGCTTCCCTGCCAAGCACGCAGCCCCTCGTCTGCCCTGGCACGGCTATCCCCCCTCTCACAGCAAAAGAGTCGGCAGTTTTTTCTTCCTTTTTTCATTTTTTGACAAGCTACCGACCTGCTGCTCAGGCGATGCCCTGACCGGCCTTGTTTGGGGTGGCTGTTGGATTTAGCCCCAGCAAAACCCCTTCAACTGCAGCGTGCCACCGGTGCACGGGGGGTCCGGGGAATTTGGGCCGGTGCTGGCAAAACTGGGGTGGGAAATGCTTAGTTTAGTAAAAGTAAAGCATCTTCAGACAGAAGGGAAGAGCGAGAGGGGAACGGGAGAGGGTTTCCAGCAGGACAGTGCTCCCTCCCCGCGTCCGGGGCATTGCCCCACTCTTAGTGACCCCTGATCCTTGGGGTGGGTTGCATGAAAACTGGGGCCACCTGAAATCCCTGTGGGGGATGGCAGAAACGCAGTCGGGATGCAGCCAGGGTGACCCCGCTCGGGATGCGGGAGCTGACGGAGGTGAGGAACATCCCTCCGCATCGCCGGGGCGTGGGGCGAGCGCCCCTGGCTGCGCCCCAGTTGTGAGCAGACAGACATTATTTCACCTCCTGATGCTCAGGGTGAGCTCGGGATGCACGAAGGCAGCCAGCGAGGGCCCGGCCAGCTGGGAACCGCTCCTTCGTGTGCCTTCTGACTCATGCGATTTGTGTGGGTGGCAGAAAAACCGCTCCGAGAGAAAAAGGAATGGGAAAGAATCCGTTGCTATATTTAACCACAAATAATAGGAAGAGGCTTAGCTTTTGGGCTAAGTTGTAAATAACAGTGAGATGAAATCATCTCAGAAATTCATGGCTGGATCATGGAAGCCTCTTGAGAAATGGCATGACTAACGAGGACTGCAGCTTGGAAAAATGTTGCCCCCTGTAAAAAAAATAAAAAAATAGTTTTTTGGTTATTGCAGACCACTGCAGCGATCCTTCCAACTGTGACAAATTGTCCTCTATTGCCTTCCGGTTGTTACTGCACTTTAATACATTTCAGCATTTATGTGTTCAGCTGCTAATGCATTCATCCACAGCACGCCGGCCATCCAGCCTCCTCCCCACCTGCAGCCACCGACTGGTCTCCCAGGGGTCTCGCTGCCATCGGGGGGCTTCAAATTAAGCGTGTGCTTAAGGATGGTGTTGGATCAAGGTTATAATCCTGGAATCATTTTTATAAACTCATATCATTTGATTCAGGAGAAAAACAAAGCAAATCATCTTTATTATATGAGCATTATATGTACTTGTAACACTAAAAGCCTCAGCCAAAACTCACTGCATGAATGGGAGCCCTTCCGCAGAGTCACAAGTTTCAAGTCCTAATTGTGAGGAATTACTGCAAGGGGAGAACTAGTACGATCCAATCTTTCTAATGCTTACTTTTAGTAGGAGGAATAAAATAGAATACGTTAACTGCGACACAGAGTCTGGGAAGCCTGACAACACACTTGATATCGATATCATTGCCCTGCGATACTTCCAACTTTTATTTATTTGAAGAAAATACATTTCATTTATGGAGAACATCCACAACTGTTAACAGAGGAACTGACCTAGCCCGGGAAGGAATCAGAGTCATGCAGGAGTGTTTTGGCCTCTCTCTCCCACTTTCTCTGTTTTTTAATAGTCTAACAGAAAATATTTGCTGGCAGTAGAGATTTCTGAGCTGTGAAGTAATGCCTTTTTTTTTTTTTTTTACATATGCAGAGTCATCTTCTTGTTTCTTAAGCCTTATTGCAGTTACAGATGTGCTTGAAAAATGTGAAGCAACAGATCTCAGCTTTGCGCATTTAATTCAAGCAACATAGAGCTTTCCCTGAGCAATGCTCCAAGCTCGCTGCCGATGGGCTTTCGTACGAGCTTCTTTAGCAGTTTTTACAGAAATGTTAAGAACTACGTATTCTTTATTTTGGCAGACCGTTGTGAAGACGGCCGTACGGACGGCGTGACTGCTGTTGGTGCAGGCGCCGCTGCAGCAACCGGCTCGCCGGGGAAGCCCTCGGTCTCTGCCACTGCCAGCTGCCGATCCAAGGGGAGCTTTTACACCACTCGGACCAAAAGCAACCCCTCCCCGCCAGCTACAGCCTCACCCACCCAGCACCCCAAAACACCGCCTTCATGGCACCACTTTTACTGATTTAGGCACCAGGGAGAGGAACACTTGCAGAAGGGCTGTAACAAAGACCACAATGCAACGTGAAGTGCCTGCACATCCTCCAACACAGCGGCGATTTGCTCCATAATTCCTCTAAAAGCCTCAACTATTGCAAGGTTTGGGTCCACTAGATATTATCATATCATTGGAGCTGTGAGGGCTGAGCTTGTTTCTACCTACAATCCAGACCGTCATCCAAAACTGTGCTTCCTCCATCAATCCGTGGGATTACTCCTGCTACCAAATACTGCTTACCACATGTGAGGCTTTCAGAATCTTGCCCAACAAGAGAAACCTCAGCTTCGTTATGTTTTTTCCAGTTAGTTTTCCCATATTGGGGGGAAAACATACAAGAGAAAAGGAAATGCAGATGTGAAGCTTCATTGTACAAAGAGCATTTTAGGTAGCAGGCTCCTGTGAAGGCGAGTTCAGAGTTACACAAATGCTAATGGTCGCAGGGACAATTACGTGCGCTATAAAATAATTATTTTGCCAGGTCAGCTCTTTGGCACCATTTGAAAGATCTGGAAGTCAAATATTTAATGATCCGTTGCTCCAAAGGGATCGATGTATTTCTGCAGGGGTCATTTGCAGGATCGATAATTGTGCGTCCCCTGCAAAACTGGAGAAAGTCAACTTCTAAAGCTCCTTCCCAGAAACCACTCGGCAGCCCCAGAGTTTGCCCGAGAGTCCAGGCAGCAGCAAAGTGGGTTTCTCACAGCTTGTAAAAAGAGCAGATTTCGGGATGGGAGAGGCACGATGCGGCCATTAACAATGATTTATTCATGCTCAGTGACTCCCGGTGCTGCCCCGGTGCTCTGTCGTGCTTGGGGGGCAGAACAAAGCTCCTTGCAGGCCTGGGGACAGCACTGGCCATCAGCCTGGACCACCCCAGGCTGCCACAAAGGTCCTCAGCAGCAGCCAGAGGAGGAGGAGAAGGAAGCGTGAAATAGGAGAGTGGTTTGGATGGGCAAGATCTTCCCATCTTCACCCGTATTTGGGCTGGCTGCCTGGGGAGAAACGCTTCCCCTTTACTCATATTCTGCTTTAGCATTTAAAAATATAAATAAATAAATAAATTTGTATTTTTGGAGAGAGAGATATATGTTAATAAAACAAAAATTCATGCAGGAGTTCTCACAACCAAACTTAGGCCATCCTTTTTGCTGGGAAACTAATATCTGTGACAATGTGCCCTGGTTTTTTGGCTCCCCACCTTCAGGTAGCTTCCCAGAAAACTGTTTCTCTTCTTCCACCTTTGCCCATGGGGTTTTTCCCCTGGCCGTGACCCTTCCTGGCTCCACATGAGTGCTTGCGGCCGCATCCCGGCCGTGGCACGGCAGTGGCAGGGGGACGGTGATGGTGATGGGAGGACCATGATGCGGGTGGCGGGGTGAGGAGCCGCAGAGGTGCTGTGCCACAGTGCCTGTGCCTGGTTTGTAGTTCTCGCTCCCAAGCGTGGCAACCAGGATCTTACTTGGTTTTTTTGAGATCTAAAGAGGTCACGGTCGCAAATGGTTAAGTGATAGAGGCATTTGTGGATGTGCAATTAAAACGATGTATGTTACAGCATCCTGACGATTTTCAAGACTAATTCTGACAAATACCTGGGCCATCTCACCCGTAATTTCATTTCTCTTTCATTTAGTGAGAAAGGTCATGGTGATATGGGAAGCATCTTGAACTGCCTACGAGTGATGCTGCTGCTAATAGAAACAATGCTTTGCTTTATTATTGCGCTCCCATCCCTGTCAAAAACACTTGCAGGATGATGCACAAGCCCAGCATTCAAAGACTCAGTCGCCTGGAAAAAAAGGCAACTAAGTTTTGATCTAAGCAGAAGAAACCTCTCGGAGCACGCTGGGACTGCCCTGGCGCACAGGGACACTTGCCACACTTCAGTAGCTATTGCACTGATTTGCCGGAAGCTGTCAGTGCTGTGGATCAGTACGAAGGTTCAAACTGTTGAATTTGAGCTTTAATATAGATGTAATTAACTGGTTGTAGGCTCGTTTGAGAGAATTTCAAGGCAAATGATGAGGTTTGAAACCCAGACTCTCCTGGCTGCTTTGATGTGCCAAGCCTGAGCATTGCCTCCAAAACGTGCATCCCTGGTCAGCAGGCGGAGAGCTGCCCCCGTGCCGTGGGCTGCGCCTGGGGGACCTTGGAACGTCTCCACATCACCAGCACTGCCCGGCCCACAGCATCTCTTCCCCCAGATGTGGCGAATCACCACATCTGGCCCCCACGCTCCGCACGTCTCGTGGGAGCATCTGCCGCCTCCATCCTCACCTCGAGTGAGTCAGGAAGCTCTTCACACTCCCCAGCTGGACCATCGCCTGCGGGTGAGCTGGGCTGCAGGCGGGTGTTTATTACCCTGTTTCGAGGTCCTGCATGCGGAGGAGGAGAGGCGAGGGCTGCTCCCCCAGGCGCTGAGCAGGGGGCTGCTGCATCCTGGTTTTCACTGCCCTGGTGCTGCCACCTCCCCAGCCAGGCCAGCTCAGTGGTCCCGCTCCCTCCCTGGTGACGTGGCCACTCGGGGTCCCAGGGTGGCTGCAGCCCCCCTGCCCCCTCTCTCACCCGTTACCATCCCAGCTAAGGAGCTGGCAAGGGGTCCCTACACCATGCTAGCCCTTGGCAGAGCAGCCATGCTTCCAAAAATCGCCCATCCGTCATCCCCATTAGAAGCTTCAGCTGCCTACAGCTTCATTACTCACATCGGTGACACCAATTACTCCTGATGGAACCAATTACCCCTGCCTGCCTGCCATACCCACACAGGAACCCACAGCCGGGCAGAAGACACTCTCCATACATTTCCAAAAGCCCAACCAGCAGCTGACCCAGCTCCACTGATGTACCATCCCGAATCTCCCCAAACCTGCAGAGGATGCAGCATCTGTACCTGTAGCTGCCCCAGGATGGCTGCAGGCATCCCCACGCAGCCGCTGAGCCAGCGGGAATGAGTCCCCTGGCCCTGACCCCGCTGGGAGCCTGCATTTCTGCATTTTCCCGAGCAAGGCTGCGGGAGCTGGGGCTGCTGGAGTGACCATAGCTGCATACCAGGATTTTAATTCTTATTTCTTCTTGCTATCGCAGCACCCTGTTCCCTCCAGCCATGGTTTTCCTCATCTGACAGGGCGCAGAGCTGATCCTCAGCCACTTCTGCAGGCTGAGCACTGAAGCCTGGCCTGCGGTGCATGCTGGAGGGCCGGCCAAAACATTAGCTTTAATGAGCTATCAACGGGCTTTAATATTTCATAGCGCTCTGATTGTGGATTTACAGCTTATCAGAAATGTTGTTAAAATCCAGCGCTTTATTAATGGACAGGTAGGCTTCGCCGGGCGCCCTGCTGTTTACTCACCATCATATTTGCCTTAAAAAAATCACATTGGTTATTATCAAGAGTCTGAAGTAAACGCAGCCCCAGGCACGGTAGAGAGGTGCTGCTGATGCTCAGCATCCCCGATCCTGCCGGCTGTGGGCCAGGACACGTCCCCAAGGCACAGGGCCAGGGTTCCCGCAGCTACCCCCTTGTGTGGGGCAGCAGAGCCGGCACTGCCTGGGCAGGTCGGTCCTAAAGCAGCTGGGGCCGGGGCTGCGCCCTCCTGCTGCCGGCCTCCTGCCTTGGCTCCGTGCCTGAAGCCCACCTTTCCCGCAGTTCCCAGCTCCAGCGCCCTTCTGCAGGGAGAAATGCCCATAAAGTGAGGAAACGTATGCAGAATAAACCCCTGAAGAGACATGGTTTCTCATGGTCTGCCAGAAGCCCAGCACTGTTGACCCCCTCCTTCCCTCCAGATTATTTTTATGCAGACTCTGCCCAATGCTGTATCGCTGCTGAGAACCTTTTCTTCCCATCTTTGTTCCTGAGCACCGTAAAATCTGTAATAGATAGGATAGGCATGAATTACCCAAACGTGGGGATGACGGCAGGAGTATCGCTTACAGATATCAGCAACGAAATTGTCGCAGGTCGAATAAACAGGACAAAGGAAACGAATGCATTACACGTGATGGTCATGTAGGTGGGTTAGCTGCTGCATATCAGATTTGGCATGATCACCTAAAAGGAAGCCAAGTAGAAAAGTACTGGTCATTTTTTGCCATGTTTCATATTAGTAAGTTTTTCCATGACTAGATTAGGCCTCCCTCTCCTCTCCTGGTTGCCTGAGGAGTTTTGCAATTGAGCTGAGGGTAATCAGCAGACTACGCAGCTGAGAGTCTGCAATTACGGGGGCCGAATAAAGTGATGGATTGGGTGTCCAGAAGTGTGGCCAATGGTCACTGCTGGGTGACACGGGGACCCCTGGCCTTGCCAACAGGCAAAAAGCTGTGAAACCTTAATGGTAGGAATAAAAACCAACAGAAAGGAAGAATGAAGAGCTCACTCTCATCTGTGCCTTGCACAGGCGCCAGGGAGCCAGCCTGTCGCTGCCCGCTCCGACACTGCAGTTGTCCTTTTTAAGTGGCAAAATCAGTGGTAGGCTCTGCACCGTGCACTTCCCCTTCCACGGGTCGCTCAGGGCTCAGGTATCACTTATCCTCATGTCCTTGGGTACCACTCATCGCCACGCCCTTGGGTGCCACTCATCCCTGTGTCCCTTGGGTACCACTCATCCCTGCATCCTTGGGTTCGTCCCACATCCTCGGGTATTGCTCATGTTGCCGCCCTTGGGTACCACTCATCCCCATCTCAAGTACAGATTATCCCTAGTAGGGATCCTGTCCCGACTCGGGGGAAGATACGTTTCGGCTCAGCGGTAAGTTTTGGGGCACGTTTAGCGTGAAGCTCGGGTGGCAGAGACACCCCGTTGGTGACCCCGCTGGGAGAGGCTGGGTTGGGGTGTGGGGCTGCCGGGCCCCCCGCCGCCCCGGCGCAGAGGCCGAGCCTGGC
>WAAD01010419.1:27226-42196 GCA_013389945.1 Fregata magnificens | reverse complement strand
CGGACGGGGCGCCGGGGGGACGCGCCGCCGGAGAGTCGGGCCCCCGGAGGGACGCAGCGGGCGCCGCCGGACGGGATGTGGGGGACCCCGGGGAGAGGGGGTGCTGGACGTCCCCGGAGGGACAGGCAGCAGTCCCCAGGAGGGATGCGATGCCAGACACGGAGGTCTCTGGGACGGACGCACCGGGGATCCCTGGAGGGACGTTGCGGCCCCCCCGGGGAGACACCGTCCCCTGGGAAGGTCGTCCACCAGGCCCACGGCGGGACGGCTTGCTGGACACCAGGCTCTGCAGAAGGGACGTGCAGGGTTCCCGGGGGGGACGGCCTGCAGGATGCCAGGGCCCACGGAGGGATGTGCCACTGTGCCTGGGAAGCGGATGCTGGTGTTCCCCGTGGGACAGCCTGCAGGACACCAGGGCTCTCCAGAGGGACACCCCACAGTCCTGGAGGGACCTGCAGCCTGGGGAGCTCCTCCTGCTCACCTCCCCAGGAGCACAGGCTGCGCAGCATGGTGGCCAGAGACGGCTGCTCAGCCCCCGAGCCCTGGGTTAAGAAGAGGCATAAGTCATCCAGGAGGAAGCTGACTTGGGGACGTCACCTCCGGTACAATGACATCACCTCCAGTACAATGACATGCTCTTCGTGGGGTGACAGAAAGAGCTGGTTGCAGTTCAGTGCAGCATTCCCAGCTCCCCTCGCCTGGGCGCATACCATGGGCTCAGGAGCACCAGGTTTGCTCGTCTGTGGAAGCAGCAGGAGACCATGCACAGGGTCTGCGCAGACATGACTGCATGATGTTGGCCTGATGGAGCGATCCTTACACCTCCCGCACCCACGGGTGACAGGGGTAGGTGCAAGTGTAGGGGCAAGCAGGATCAGGCCTCTCCCTTCGGCATCATGCTGCAGTTGTACATAGCCTTGCCTTTGTCAGCAAGGCAAATGGAGGAGAACAACCTCCAAAGCTTGCTAATAAAATATGAGCGCCTTCTGGTACCGTGCTTTTTATTTCACCGAGGTGACCTGGGATCACTTCTGCTCTAAGGGAAATTAATGGCCCAATCCAGCACAGGCCACACCAGACCTCGGTGCCAACCGCTGCGAGGTCTCCTGCCCACAAACACTCCGAAAAACAAGTTACCTCACTCTGTGGGTCCCAGCTAAAGAGCTCCCACAAGAATGAGTGTGAGATACCCCTCCTCCCCTCACAGGCAAGGTTGGTAAATAATTTTAGGTGCAAGATAGCCATTCCTCATGCTGCAGAACCTGGGCTTTGGATATACGTCAAATACAGATATGGACGTAGGTATGGATATGGGCACCTGAATTTTGGAATATTGCTTGCTGCGGCTGCTAAACGTTTCTATATTGCAGCTAAAAATGCTAAGACACAAAGATGTGCCCAGATGCTGCATAAAATCTTCGTACCTAGTTTAAGTGGCAATCCTATTTTTACTGGAATTGAGATTAGGCGGTTTTTATGCGCTGCAGGGGACAGAGACAGCCAAAGGAGGAGGAGGAGGAGGGCCTGAGATGGTTGTAACCCAGAGAAACCAGACCTGATCCTGCCGTGCTTTCTCACCTGGAGCTTCTTGGGTTACGTTAACACGAGTGCTCGTGCGACAACAGATTACAGCACTGGGAATAACGCTGAGTCTTCCTAACAAACAGGGAAAACCCCAAGGAACGCAGCCTGCCTTTTTGTTTCTCCATCCCAACCAGGAGTGGTTATAAAACCTTCACTCCTGCAAAGTACCCGCAGCGCCAGCATTGAAGGAACAGCAGAACTGGAGGGGAAAGATTGATTTATTTAGAATTTGCTCAACTTTTTCAGCCAAAACACTGAAATACTGATTTCCACTGCTGACTCACAATAGACTCCGCAAAGTCCATTGATAAGGAGTTTTCTCAGGATTTGTGGCTGGGTGCTGCCTGCCTTCTGCATCCACAGTGCCGAGGCAGGAGCAGTTTTCTGTGCAACAAGGGGAGCAACATGAGGACCTTTTTAAAAAACAGTGTTTGATGGGAAGACTCTTGAATAAAATATGCTGCGTAAGAGGGTAATTCTGTATCTTAAATAGCAACATAGAAATGAAGGACTCAACCTAATGCTGTATAACTCAGTCGCAAATGCCACGCTTCCGGGGGAAGTTTGGAAGCTCCTGCCCACGGCACCCTGCAGGGCAGCGCTGCCCTGGGCAGTTTATTCTGAGTGAGCCTAATTTATTTGGTGCCTCAAAATCCCAAGGCATCACTTTGGGAAGTGCCAGCAAGGCAGAGAAAATGTTCCATTTCAAAACGTGCAATTTTAAATTTCAAAAGCCAGTGGACTGACTATATTACTTCTAAATGACAAACATTTTTCTTACCCATAGTTTAAAACATATTAATTAATTTCTGCAGCCCAAGTGCTAACATCAACTAATATAACATTATTTATAGCCCTCCCAATAGGAAATAATAGTGCATTTTTTAGTGTTCTCCTTTAATACTGCATTATTACTGTGTTTTGTATTTGCCCTCCTTGGGCAAAGCTGCCTTCCCTCCTTTCCCCAGCAAGGAGCGAGTGTTTGTGCAGGGGCCGGGGAGAAGGAAAGACTCATTTACACACAGAAGGGACAAGGAAGACCCACAGGCTGTGAGGGACCATCTCTCTCTGTCTCACCTCTGATAGTTCAACGCTTAACTGGTCTGACCAAGGAAAGCTTGGAAGAAATGTGTGTTTTCAGTGGGACATCCCCTGCCAGACTATAGTTTGGGCAGATTCACCTAAGAAAGCAACTTTCAGGACTGAAACATAACTTTGAATAGATAAATCGATAGCTTTTCCTCAACCTCCTTTCTGTATGCCAAAATACTTGGATCTGGGAGAACACCCTTAAAAGAAAATATTATGTTTAAAATATGGCCCAGTTTGGTGCTATATCCTTACCAGGACACAGCTAACGCAGTTGCTAAGAAGTCCAGTTGTTAATGAAGAATTTCTAAAATAGAAAAATAAAGCATTATCGTCGTTGACGTACGGCACATCAGTCTCTGCGGTCGTGCCCAAGTGACTGGGCACCAAAGGCTGAGTGAGGCTCACCCCTATATTAAATTACTCGAGGTCAAGCTTGAAGCAATTTCATGGAGAGGTTTGAATGGCCTGTGCTAGTGTCTGTGTGCAGACAGTAGTCCTGTCAAGGTGCTGGATGCTTTTCACTGTCGCTACTTTACATGAACAAGGCAAATAACAAACACCAACGAAAAGCAGAAGTCACCTCCATCCTCACTGACATCGCAGCTGAATTAGCTGGGAGTGTCTACCTTAGTCCTATATTACTAATTGATCACTGCTTCATATATGATTACCACAAGCTTCACCTGAGCTCTCCCCCGAGACTGGAGGCACCCAGAGTAAGGGCGAAGCTGTGTGCCCATGATGGGAACAGGCTTGTGCCCAAAGACCTCATAACGTATCTTTTGTTTCTAGGTTGAAGTTAGTACTTGGGGTGGAACCGAGGATCTTTTACAGGGCATGGAGATGCAGATACGAGCCCTCTCTTTTACCTTTTTTGAAGGCATATCTGTTTAATCTCAAAAAAACCCTGAATGCTTATTTAGAACAGAGATTAGAATATCTCCAAACTGCAAGATTCCAGCTACCATGGTTATTCCTTTACATAAGGAAAAAAATTCTTGCAGACCTTTCACGAAAGACACAGAAGTAATTAAACATGATATTCTTTGTACATCCATTTCATCTAATTGTTCCAGGCACATTGCCTAGCTCTGTGCAGAGAAAGAACGTATCCCTCTACTTCCCCGAAGATATCAGACTACCATATTTTCATATGAAGCACTTAGTTCTTATTAGAAACATTTACAGTAGGGTGAAGGTACCTGAATTAAAACAAACAGTTTGCATTTCAGTCTTTGAAATGTTACAGCATAAGGCAACACTTGACTGAATTGGATCAATAAAAATATACTTTGAAAATATAGATTCTTACATATGATCAACTCACAAAAGCTTTTCTCCTCCCCAGCTTTTCCCCATACCCTGCAGAATAAAATATAACCGCAGAGGATGCTTTAGTATGTCAGATTTTATGGGAAGGTGAAGAGATGATCCAAGGAGAAGACGATAGCCAGACAATTGTGATAACTGCTGAATAGATAATTGCTTTGCTCTCTTTATATTAACATAAGGCTCAGTGCACAATCATCTGCATATTCCACTGATTGCATAAAACCACAAGTGATGTTACAGCCATTGCAATTCAAATCATATATATATTCAGATCAACAATTATAACACAACTGTATTTATGGAGTCATGAAATGTCAGCTGGTTTTGGAGCTGCTGACTGTGACTTGGGATATCTCTGATCTCACAAAAACATAGAAATGGAAATCTCAAAATGTCTATGTTGAATATAAATCCTGAAATATGAAAAACGATAATTTGCATTTTTTCCCCAATTTTCCCTGTTTCTAGGTGATATCATCAAGAATTGCATTTGTTCTAGAAAGCTTCTAGCTTTTCCATTATTGGTTATTTATAGCTTTGACTATTCTGAAGTGAATAAGGCAACTGAAAACAATACAACTTTAACGAGCCAAATTGGCTTCCCAGGACACCATGCTGTAATGTAAATGAAATTTGTCCCTTTTTAAAGCAGCAGCAAACAGCTAAGTCCTGCTTAGGCTCTCTTGTGCTCACCAAGCAGAACTTCACGTCTGCTTCTGCACTCATTTTCATCATCTACATACCCACAGCGTTAAGTTTTCTAAGCAAACTAGTGGAAACCTGGTCCTGCGGACACACTCGCAGCTCTTGGCGTGCTCTTTTGCAACAGCGTGCAGTCTGCTGCAGGGTTGGTACCAGATAGGAAATCTCAAAATCCAGAATGCTACAAGCTTCCAATCCGAAGGAAAAAGAGCAGGAAAACAGGAGGGAAAGGTTTAGTCTCTCCCACACAGTGAGTTACCTCTGTGAATCCAGCTGGATTATCCACGGTCCATGAAGGGCAGCACATGCATATGCCTTTGCCAGGTCTTGGCCACGGCGATCGGGGATTTAACAGCCGTTAGTGCCTAATTTCTCATTTTTTTCCTTCCATGATTGTCATAATTCTTTCCAAAGTATTTTCTACCTTGCCTTTGTTTCTAGATATATCACAATCGACCCTAGATTCTTCTTTTTAATTGATCGTATTGATACCAAGTTACAAAATAAAATAGAACTTACACTCTCTTGTTGTTATTAAATGACAGTTGGCCTTGGGTTTTTTTATTGTAAATTCTTATTTCTATGGTCAAGCAAGATACAGGTGCAACTAGCTGACCTAATCCCCATGGTCATCAATATAAACCAGCCAATAATCGAAACAGAGTAAAATCATGCCACATATCTACTTTGCACTTCCACAGAACTTTGTATGTTCTGTTTTGAACAGAAATGAATATGCAGATTGGTTAATTTATATGGAAAACCATTGATTAACATCTGGAATGAAAGTAGGATGAGTCATAAGAGCTTTGGAAAAACTGATGAACCACCGAGTTCTTCACTGACCGTTCATTGCAGATGTGTCTACCCAAAAAACGGTAATTCCTGAAAGAGTAATTTGTCCGAGGCTTGCATGCTCCAATCGCTTAGTGAAAGCTCAAAGAGAAGACGTCTCCTAGTTTAGTTACATTTTTAAGAAGCAGTGTCAGTGTTCTCCATCATCACGTGCATGCTTTTCTTCTTACTAGGCCAAGGGTAGCTCCATCACCAGGCAGATTACTCGGATTTCCAAGCACTTTTTCCATTTTTCCACACCTCAACATTTTATTAAAGGTTTAAAGTAGGAAAAGAAGCAGCAGATACCAGTCCCTTGCAGATGAGCATTTGCTCTTCAACAGCTCTTTTTAGCCCTGAAGGCAGCACAGATTATGTGGGAAAATCTTTAATGGCATGTTTGTGAGTTGCTTGTATCATGGTTAAGCTGACTGATTAATCTTGTAGGCTTCAAAAGCTTGTAGCTGCAGGAAGAGCATTGTTCTGGCAAAATATGAGATTAATATCTTGCCAAAATGATGACTTCTATTTAATAAATGATGAAAATTCCCAGTTAATTTTTTCTTAAAAGTTAAACTGTAAAGGAATTTATCATTTCAGTCAAGGGCCCTAACCTAACACAGCGGGCTTACATTACTTTTCGGGCAGATTTGCCGGATATGCCCGAAAAACCATGTCAAGGCTGGTACCAGGCCACTATGATACAGCTCTCAAATTGCTTTACTGCTTGAAAAGCGGTGTATTTCACAGCTTTGAGGCATTTGCCATTCCTAAGACTCACTCTGTCAGTGTAACACCAACTTTTTGGTTCCTATTTTGCTTCTTTCAGAATCAGAAGTACCAACACAACAACAATGGATAGTGCTTCTCCTCCCTTACCCCCTTTTACCATCAGTACTTCCATTCACTATTCAGTAGAATCTACATATTTTCTGAAGAAATAGCAAAGACTAAATCGCAGAGGATTGCAGGATATTTTTTGTTATCTACGATAGTGAATTTTACCTTGTAACAGAATGCAGGTTGATGGGTTTGGATGAAATCCCGCTGCAGCTCAAGGCAGACCCCATGAAGCTTCCTCCCCAGCTGTGCTAACTGCTCACACAGGTCTCTCTGGACTCCTGGCTGTGAACCCCCCGTCAAATTCTATCTGGGCAGTTTCTGTTAAATTCAATGAGAGCTGCACAGCTAAATCTTGCAGTCTGCTTTGCAAACGGATTCCTTGGCATTTCAATAGCCTTCCCCACCTATGCCAGCTTCTAGCAGGGAAGAGGATCGTCTCCTTACAGCTGTCTGCATCAGTAGGTGGGGCTCAGCTTGGTCCTGTTGCCAGCTTGCGTGGGTCTGCTGGATGACCACGGGCAAGTGGCTTCATCTGTCAATAAGGGAGTAACAATACTGGCCATCCTCATCAAGTGCCACGACATTTATTAATGTTTATTGGTTTTGGGGTTGAAAACCCTTAAAGTTATAATTTGCCAGCCTTTCTGCTGTCTGACCGCATTAGGTACATTAACTTCTTAGGACCCAAAAACCAGCTCTGCAACATTGCTAAATACATTACTCCCATCTCCACATGGAGAGGCCACAACGAAGCCACCCACAGTCAAAGCCTAGAGTTCATAACTCCCAGACACACTCGAACACCACCTTTTACCTGCTGTTACCTCTCATCTCCCTCAGACAAAGCTGCTTCTACGACACAGCTTCTGGCCTCTAGTACAAATGTGATGTACCCATAGCTATCTCATGCACAGAATCTTTTAGAGATGAACATCTGTTTTCCTGCAGTAGGAAATGGCTCGACGCAAACTGTGAAATTAAGTTTTCGTGTCAGATGATCCAAAGCTTCATCCTGTTCCAGTTCCAAAGGATCAAATCTGACAGTCAAATATAGATCTCAAAGTCTCACTGTCTTAGATATCAGAACACACAAAAAAAATTTTCCTTTTTCCTCTAAACTATTAAAAATATGCAAACCATAAAAAAATTAAGCTAGAGGTAAAAATGAAGAATGTTCTTTAACCATTTGCATTACCTAGAATAACTGCATCCAAAATGATAGTTAAAATGTGGCATAAAGCAAGATTAAAGCACCACTTCCAGATTTTTTTTGTTAAATCCAAGAGGATGTTCCTAAAACTCTCTTTTCACTGCTCTTCATTGCAATCACCATTGCTCCCTATCAGTAAGTTCCCTTAGAAACATATGGTGGCTGCTCTGTACCATAAATAGAAAACTGTCCACAAGGAAAAGACTGCAACCTCTGTCCATCGCCGAACAAATGATGGACAATGCACGCAGACTGGGATGTAAAAACAGCTGTCCTCCAATGCAGGGCAGGGTGCTGACTTTACATTAACAGATTATTTAGGTTTGTCCCATTTTATGCTGCTAGAATGGGAAAAAAAAATTTCTGCATATTTTTGTCATTTCCAAGCCCACGTGCAAGGAGAGCCAGGTGCAATGCTTGTAACGTTTGAAAGTTTAAAAGACAGAAGTGCTACCTAATGCACACAACATTTTTTCAGTATGTTGCTTTCCTAATTCGGTTATGGCTTTTAAACACTTGCCTTAGCTTTTACTTTTACCTCACTTAAAGATACATTTTTCACATACCCATTTGAATCTCCCTTCTTACAACCAGAGAGATTCTACTGTGGTCAAAGTCAAATGAAGTACATGAACTACAACACCCATCCTGCTACGGCAAAGTTGGGGTTACATTTGAATAACTGATCCATCACAACAGCAACTAAAACAATTAAATTTCAATCCTGTTAATCCCTACTTCTTAAATAGGTTTATGAGGTTTTAAATTAAACAGTCAATAGTTAAATAAGGCGCTATCTGTTTTTAAAACAGGTATTCTTACATCATTGAAGAATCGGTATTCTTGCACTAGACAATAATGCAACCGGTAACTGATTAGCTATTTCATTTACAGCTCTGGAAGGTTTTAAGTCAGGGTTTGGACAAAGAGGTAATATGACACAAACACAACAAGTAGGGTGAAAGTACTTTTGATCTTTCTTTGCACCTGCTAATATGCAAATCTTATCTGAATACATCAAAAATGGCCCACTGAAGCGGATACGCAAGGTTTGTTGCAGCTTGTTATAAACATACCTGAAAAATCTGTATCCTTCTGGTATTTCTTTTTACTTAATGTCATTAAATGAACTATCGAAAATGACTGAAAACAGGTACAGACAAATGCAATGCAGAACTTTAAAACCCCCAAACTATTCTATTTAACACAAACATGCTCAGCACAGCATGTAGTTCAGGACCAGATGTGCATGGAAAAAAATAGATCTGATCAACAATAAATACCTTAAGGTCTTTATTGTGCTTTGGCCTAGGAACTAAACAACCTTTCCCATCACCTACAAATACAACACTTCTCATTAATACCGAGACATGCAGATCCAGCTTGAAGTACTGCGGTACCACTTTCTGTGAACAACATCGACATCAACCTGAAGGGCAGTCTAAGACAGTACCCTTGCAAGCGTGGCATCCATTCCATTGCTTTATCTCATCTTTGCAATGGTTAATTGTTGCACCAGGCATTTTTAAGAAGCTGAGTGAATTTGCTGCCTCTGCTCTACTTCTAACTGGCCCAAGAATAAAAGAGCAAGATTGAGCCGAGACCCTGACCTTTGTATCACGACTAGACTGGTCTTCAAAAATTGCTTACTCTGCATTACAAATCTGAGCCAGGCTTCATAAATTTAACATTAAACACTTGCCATTAGTGATATTTTGAGCTCAATTCTGGAACTAGTAAGTGCTTTCTACAAGTCAATGGAAGGTGCAGGCGTTCACTTTGCCACATGCCAGTACACCAGAATACTGTGGAGCTTCAAATGAGCTACATCAAAATTGTTGTTTTATTTAGCAGTCAGGTAAATCAATGGAGATCACCTAATGCATCATCTATTAGATACATTTTAAAAATCCCTTTATTTGTTAAGAAATTTATGAACTATGCCAAAAAGCGTCATATAATGATTTACAAAACAGAAGAAATTTGCCAGATACACAGATATTTAATATTTTGATGGTAACATTTGAAAGATACATATTACACAATGTCAGTTATGAATAACCTGCTCACAAGTTTATAATGCAAAGGGCTTCTGCAAAGAACATCTAAAATATGCAGCCACTTTCATATGTAAAACAAAGAAAAATATATCTTGATGAAATAAGACAAATGTAGAAACAATATTTTCAAATCAAGTGCTTTGGGCAGAAAAAATACGTGGAAAGCTCTTTCCATTTTAAATGAATGTGATATTTTAACCTTAAGGAAGCTCTCAATATAGTTGTCAATTATACGTGTTAGATGCTACAAAACCAACCAACAATGCTGCCTGTTACTTCAAACAACATTCAAAGTACATTCCATAGTATTTTAAACAATTTACATTATCTCAGAAAATACCCTTTATTGCTAAATAGTTTGCTACAGTGACAAACCTGAGTTGCTGAAGTAGAATCATAGAATCATAGAATGCTTTGGGTTGGAAGGGACCTTTAGAGGTCACCTACTCCAACCCCCCTGCAGTGAGCAGGGACACCTTTGACTAGATCAGGTTGCTCAGAGCCCCGTCCAACCTGACCCTCAATGTTTCTAGGGATGGGGCCTCCACCACCTCTCTGGGCAACCCGTTTCAGCACTTCACCACCCTCATTGTAAAAAACTTCTTCCTAATAACCAGTCTAAATCTACCCTCCTTTAGTTTAAAACCATTACCCCTTGTCCTGTCACAACAGGCCTTGCTCAAAAGATTCTCCCCATCTTTCCTATAGGCCCCCTTTAAGTACTGAAAGGCCGCAATAAGGTCTCCCCACAGCCTTTTCTTCTCCAGGCTGAACAACCCCAACTCAGCCTGTCCTCGTAGGACAGGTGCTCCATCCCTCTAATCATTTTTGTGGCCCTCCTCTGGACCCGCTCCAACAGTTCCATGTCCTTCTTGTGTTGAGGGCTCCAGAGCTGGACGCAGTACTCCAGGTGAGGTCTCACAAGAGTGGAGTAGAGGGGCCGAATCGCCTCCCTCGACCTGCTGGCCATGCTTCTTTGGATGCAGCCCAGGATACGTTTGGCCTTCTGGGCTGCAAGCGCACATTGTCGGGTCATGTCCAGCTTTTCACCCATCAGTACTCCCCAAGTCCTTCTCGGCAGGGCTGCTATCAATCCCTTCATCCCCCAGCCTGTATTGGTATCGGGGGTTGCCCTGACCCAGGTGCAGGACCTTGCACTTGGCCTTGTTGAACCTCATGAGGTTCACACAGGCCCACCTCTCCAGCTTGTCCAGGTCTCTTTGGATGACATCCCATCCTTCCGGCGTGTCAAGTGCACCACTCAGCTTGGTGTCATCTGCAAACTTGCTGAAGGTGCACACAATCTTGCTATGTCACTGATGAAAATATTAAACAGCACTGGTCCCAGTACAGACCCCCGAGGGACACCACTTGTCATCGGTCTCCATTTGGACATCAAGCCGTTGACCACTACCCTCTGAATGTGGCCATCCAACCAATTCCTTATCCACCAAACAGTCCACCCATCAAATCCGTATCTCCCCAATTTAGAGAGAAGGATGTTGTGGGGGACCGTGTCGAAGGCTTTACAGAAGTCCAGATAGATGACATCCATTGCTTTTCCCTCGTCCACTGACGCAGTCACTCCGTCATAGAAAGCTACTAGGTTAGTCAGGCAGGACTTGCCCTTGGTGAAGCCATGCTGGCTGTCTCCAGTCACCTCCCTGTCCTCCATATGCTTTAGCATAGCTTCTAGGAGGATCTGTTCCATGATCTTCCCAGGCACAGAGGTGAGGCTGACAGGTCAGTAGTTCTCAGGGTCCTCCTTTCTACCCTTTTTAAAGATGGGCACAATGTTTCCCTTCTTCCAGTCACCAAGGACTTCACCTGACTGCCATGACTTTTCAAATATCCTGGAGAGTGGCTTGGCAACTACATCAGCCAATTCCCTCAGGACTCTGGGATGCATCTCATCAGGTCCCACAGACTTGTGTATGTTCAGGTTCCTGAGGTGGTCATGAACCTGATCTTCCCTTACAGTGGGAGGGGCTTTACCCCCCTGGTCCCTATCTTGTGGTCCAAGTAATCTGAAATCATCTATTAAAGAACTTGCTAGTGCATATGTACTAGCAGAAATATGTATTACTGTAACTGTGAGTGAAATATTCTTTTGTACTTTATAGGTGCAAGCTCCTTCCTTAATTTTCAACACTTACAGTTTGCTGAATTTGTTTTAGGGCAATGTAAACAAGTCTTTTCAGAGGCCCCTGAGGTTGCAGAAATAACCAAACAACTTAACTAGGTGCTTAAACAGGAAGATCGGTACTTAGAGGCAACCAAGGTTAAATAATTTTAATGGTGACGAAAATTTAAAAGCCACTAGCGGAAAGACAGTTAATTTCCTTTTTTACTCATACACATATTATGGACTACAATGTAGCTACTTACTGGAGCTAGGGCATCAGAACATAAACCCAGCTCAAAATGAGACTGTAGTAAATAAATAATTCTGTCTGTCATCCAACAATTAACAAGAACTACACCAATTCTCACGCCCGTTCCCCACAAAATGTTTGCTGTGGCTTTTTTTATTTATGTTTGTCAAAATATGTGAGTACAAAATATTCAAGAAGCACTTATTAAGGTGACCAAAAGGACAGTTATTGCTGTACAGTTACACTAGCTCTCACTGCGGGACTGGCTGCTGCTCGTTCTCTTTCTTTAGCAATTTCCATCTCTATTTTGGCTTTGATTTTATTCCAATCAACTTCCAGCTGTAAGAACAGAAAAGCAAGTATGCAGAGGTCAACTAACATTATACAGAGAGGTCAAACAGATAGCTATTCACTAACAGGACAATTTGAAGTTACAATTACAAAGTGACCATATCGATCATTATATAGTTCTTTATGTATAAGTGACAACTTATACTAATGGAAGGTATGAAGGCACAGCTGAGTTCTAACAAACTAAGCTTTCCACCTTTAAAATAAAACAAGCTTCATAAATTTTAACAAATACTAATAGATCTCATTGTGTCTGGCAAAAAAACATTAAACCACAAAAATAACCTGGATCACCTTGTATCTAATTTAAATGTAATGACATCTGTGTCCGATTACTGAGAATATAGCCTTTTATCAATAATACAGGCAGTGATGTCTTTTGACTGCACCTGAAGTCCACCAAGTAAACTGATAGCATATACACTAGTTACCTGATATAACAGAAATCAGATTTCTGCTTGAAATTTGTCCTTTACGTCAAAAAATGTTTTAGCTTTATCTTGGCATTTCTCCAGCTGCAGAGAATCGTCATCTTCTGGCTGTATTCTATTTCAGTGAAACTTAAGACAATAGATATAGTACAATATCCATGGCACAATGGGGTACAACAGTTGTCTTTCTTTCCAAAAATGCTTGACAAGAAAGAATGGATCTCGGTGCATCCGATGACTATAAAAACATGTCCAAAAATTGGGCAAAAATCTAATTGCGAAGTTCAGCTTCACTGCTGGAGAATTAATGTTGTCAAAGATGGGATAGGGAAAAAAATCTCAACTGCTGCACAGGGAATTTTCAGAGTAGCTGTTATTCTGTTAACTAAGTCATGAAATAACAAGGAAGATTCTCTGTGAGGGAAGATGTAACTGCAATACCCACATTCTCATGTGAAAAGGTTAATCCCTCAATTCAGGATGCATTTACTGGGTCCAGGTGCTTTGGATCTGATGACTGAAATCTTTATGGAGCTCTAAGAAAGAATGTGTTTGCTTTAACAGATGTCACACAGATGCTAAACATACCACATATAGGGCTAATTCTGCCATCTAGCCCAGAGAGCTACTTGCCAGTGAAGCCAACAACCCTTGCCAGTGACACCTAGTAACTGCCAAGATATGGATTCTCAGTATACATATTAGCTTATACCTTATAAATAAAGATGTGAGATATAACAACTAAGCACATTGTTTAGATTCCATATCTGATTGCAGATCAGTGCTCTCAGCTGCAGTATAGGAAAGAGGTAAAAAACTCCTTACTTAAGCCTGAAGGAGCTTTAGGTGGTGAGAGGGAAACTGAGACTCTTTTTTTTTCTTTCCCTGAGAAGGAATAGCGGCACAAAATCTTGCTTTTCTCTTCAATGCCCTTAACATTTCCTTCTAACTTTGCTATATGAGTCTGACAGGCTGCATTAAGAATTTAGTTACCACTGCAGCCAAGAGCTTAAAATCCTCTTCATTAAGTAGGTTCCCTCCCAGTTTCAGATCCAGCAGACAAGACCTCCAGAACATGGATGCGGAAAAGGACTTCTTTACTCCGGGAACCTTCTGCTGTCTGAGACCCAAGTTTCCAGACTGAGTGTAAGGTGAAACAGGCTCCACTCACATCACACTGCTCACACCTTGTCACTGACAAGGTGTTATTGCTTAGGAGCCCTTCCAGAAACTACGGCTTTCTTGATCATTCAAAGACAAGACAGTACTATCTAAAAAGTCTCTTTCAGAAGCATCAAGGTATTAACATGATTTTTGCTCAATAATGGATTTGAAGTATGTAGAAGACATACTTCCAGCATAGCAGCTGAAATTGCTGCATGATAAGAGTGCTTGGAATCTGTTATTTTTCTGTATGTTCTAGGTAAAGTACTGCAGAATGGTTCATTGGGGGGCTAGATATTGTGCAGACTTTTATTCTTGTTTAGTAAATGGAACATCCTCAGAAGTGCTAAAAGCTAATTACTTACATTAGAAATCAAGCTTTATTGAAAGTGTAATGGGCACTGTCCAATTAAAGGATCTGAGCCAACAGCTCAGATGTATTTCCTGATCCATCAGCTACAGTGAATGAAAGGATCTGACACAGTCAAAGTACACGTCTCTTTTCATAATTTCACCCTCAGAATGCTTAGGAACAGCGAGGGGAAGAGCAGGAAGGACATAAGGGCTGCACAACAAAATTGCTGTCTAAGGCGCACATGTGGGTGCCTCTCATAAAGGAAATGCGCAGAAGTACTCCAGTGGAATCTAAGATACTTCTAGCTTATGAACTGTAAGATCTGTCCTCAGTCTTTAAGATCTGTGAAATGCTAGTAAATTGAAGTGACCTCCTGATCATGGAGAGGATTTCCAGAGGTTTGATGAAATTGTATATTTAGCTACTTATCACATCTGGCAGAACAGTTCGTAGTTCAGTCTTAATATGTATCTGGAGACCTTCAACATTTGTTATTGTTGCTATCCATAAAATTACATAAAAATGTTGAAGACATTTAAGAGGTACACATTTAACCCTACTAAGGTCTAGCTCCCTGTTTATAGAAAACAACTGTGCCTTCATTTGTATAATCCTTGCCAGATACTAAATATATACA
>WAAD01010419.1:387-17688 GCA_013389945.1 Fregata magnificens | reverse complement strand
GTGTTCAGAAAGCATCGGTTGAGTTTGCAGAGGAGGAAAAGAAAGGGTTTTGCACAAGTGTTGCTCTTGGCACCTGGCTAAATATACAAAAGAAAACTAGTTGTTCGTGAGAAGTGGTATTTTTCTCACTTTTATGCATGGCTCCCTGCATGAAATTTATTTTGATCGAGCTATACAAGCCAATTTTACCGCTACTGTACTAGCTATAGGAAGTGAGATTAAGAGAGTTTTAAAGAAAACCACTGTACCTAATTGACAAGTAAAACTGGTTAACTTTTCATTAATCTACAATGCTTATTAAGGTATTTCAGAAAATAAGTTTGGGGTTGTGCTGGTTTTGGCTGGAAGGGTTAATTTTCTTGAGAGTAGCTAGCATGGGGCTCTGTTTTGGATTTGTGCTGGAAACACCATTGGTAATACAGGGATGTTTTCATTACTGCTGAGCAGTGCTTAAACAGAGTCAAGGCCTTTTCTGCTTCTCACCCCACCCCACCAGCGAGGAGGCTGGGGGGGCACAAGAAGCTGGGAGGGGACACGGCTGGGACAGCTGACCCCAACTGACCAAAGGGATATTCCACACCATATGGTGTCATGCTCAGCATATAAAGCTGGGGGAAGAAGAAGGAAGGGGGGGACATTCAGAGTAATGGCATTTGTCTTCCCCAGTAACCATGATGTAACGCATGATGGAGCCCTGCTTTCCTGAAGATGGCTGAACACCTGCCTGCTGATGGGAAATAGGGAACGAATTCCTTGCTCTGCTTTGCTGGCACGCATGGCTTCTGCTTTACCTATTAAACTGTCTTTATCTCAACCCATGAGTTTTCTCACTTTTACCCTTCCGATTCCCTCCCCCATCCCACCGGAGGGGAGTGAGTGAGCGGCTGTGTGGTGCTTAGTTGCCGTCTGGGGTTAAACCACGACAGGCGGTGGTGTCATGTCTGTCCCCCCCATCCATCCCCTGCTCCCCCGGCCATCTGGAAAAACTCCACATCACTTTACAATCATTTAGAACCTAAAATATATCTTTTTTTTATATGTATAAATTAAAAATATAAACACAGGGCATTCTCTCACTTTGAACGTCCAGAGAAAGAGAACAGCTACTGCGTGTCTTTTAACACACACATTCTATTATCATGGAGTAACTGCTCCTAGGGCCAGCAGTTCCCTTTTGAGAATAGGCTCACCTCCCTCTTCCAGCTCCATTAGAGATTGAGGAAGGAGCGTAAGCGC
This sequence comes from Fregata magnificens, assembly GCA_013389945.1. NCBI lineage: Eukaryota > Metazoa > Chordata > Aves > Suliformes > Fregatidae > Fregata > Fregata magnificens. Next base: position 16,452 of record WAAD01010419.1, on the reverse strand, counting down.
AGAGGTACCAATCTTTTTTTCTAGGTTACTGAAAGAGGAAGAATATCCAGGTAACAACTCTGAGGCACAGCAAGTTATCTCTCTCTCTCTGTTTCAGAGTAAATTAGCTTGTAGGGAGCTCCATGCTATGACGTGTAAACTGCTTCCTGTATCAAACTGAGCTATCTTAGATATTTCTATAACACAGTGCATTATGAAAAACAGACCTGCCCTCAAAATAGGGCAAAGACAAAAACCGCTTCTGCTGGGGTGAGTCGAGAAGAATAAACAGGCCTAGATAAGCCATGGTTTCCTGTGCCAAGAATGTGTTTTTCCATGTGCTGGCATATTATACGGCTTTTTACCACTATTAGTGGGACTTGTATCTAAAAAGGAAAAAAATTGCCCTGATGGAAGCTCCTATCAACAGGATCATTTGGAGAGCTTATCTTGAAAACATAGCCAGAAACCCAGCCTCTGTAAATTACAATTTTGATGAGGACTAGTCTGCATGCAGGCTGACAAGATTTTCAGGACACTAACAGGAATGGTTGGGAGATGGAGATGCTCTTCAGTCTATTCAGGAAGATGGGCAGTGGAAGGGGCAAGAGAGTGAGTTTACCATCAAAATCTTAAATATGCATGCATATAGACAGCAGTCAGTATTTATGGATGAATTTTCTATATAACCTCAATTTATTTAAAATACTTTTATTGTTTTTATTCTAACTGCATCACGGTGCCAATATGGCAATAAAATAAAGTCTCTGTGTTATACATATTAAGTAATGTATAAACAAACATACATACACTTGTGTAATATAAATACAGTCACACACAGAGACTAGAAAAGATCAGAAATAAGATGCAACTTTTTACTTATCCTTTTTTTTTTTGCAAACTACTGCTTTCTTCTGAACAATTTACACCAACATATATTTTTGCTAATTAAAATCCATTTTAATTATTACACAGCTATTTTAGATATCTTTAATGTCTTGATGCTTGAGGATAATATTTTCTGAAGTAGTTGTCCTTAAAAATGAAATGCACATTACAGTCATATTACTACTCTTTAATTACTCAAAATTAATAATATCTAAAATAGATATCTAAAATAGCTGTGTACTAATTAAAGTATTTGTTTTCATGTAAAAGATAAGGTTGTACAAGAAAAAAACCATACATATAAGTTGTACAGAGTAGCAAAATTGCTTTGTAACAAGGAAGTGAGAAAAATCTCACCTAATTTTTCTTTTGCTTGGGTAGGGATATTTTAAAGGATTATTACAAGGGGTTTTTTCAGTCGTCAAGTAATTTAAGTTGTGGGTTATACGCTAAGAAAACTACCATGCAATCAGTACTAAAGGGTTAACTCACTGCCTATAATAATCAGGATCTTCTTTTGTCTTTTGTACTTCACACGGAAAGGTTTTTTTCTATGGCAAAAATAAGATAAATACAGTTCTTCCTTGCTGCAAGACAAAGAATTCTAAAATTCTGAAACTGTTTAAAATCTAATCACAAAGTCTAGGATAACAGAGTTATAGATAATAGATTGAATTAGTGTTAGTTGGAACCACGGGCAGGAAGTTTTCACTGTTACACTCTGCAATAACAGCACCTCCTGTGCGCAGTTGTTCCCACTGGTAATCCCCTTACTGGCCATACTGCAGGAGAAATACAGCCATATATAGCACTGCAGCCCTGTATTGTAATATTTGTATAGCCTATAAATGGCACAATTATGAAGTCAAAAGTCACAGCACCATGGGTTTTCCAGCAATGGAAGTGCCTGTCTCCAGTAGACACTGAAATTTAAATTGTTGCACAGGCAAACTACACATTTCCATTAAGAGACAGAACAAAGAAAAAAAGCTCACTGACAAAAAGGTATTCCTGTACCACTCATTAATGCAAAAATTTACCTGACGCTCATTTGGCCATGTTGTGTTTATAATTATAGTGCTTTTGATGCCAAAACACAAAATTTAAGAGCGTAAAAATCTTCAAGAACACAACACTGAGACAGAACACCACAGCCTTGTAACTATGGTCATATCAGCTGCATATAAAACTTACATGCTGTAAAGATACAACCCCCAAAAAACTAGAACAAAGAACATCTGAGAACTAAAGCTAATCACAGCTAATGTACTGGTAGCTTCTAAGAGCAGCAGTCAAGCAGAAAAAGTTGCTGAGGTACTTCTTCAGAAAATCACATGTAAGAGAGTGAAAACCTACCGTTCAAGTATTTACTATAAATATTCCATGGTTCTCTGATGCATTACACACAACTGGAAGTTCAGAGACATATATCATTCTCTAAGTTTTTTAATCAAAGTTAAGCAAGACCCATAATTTTAATTAATTTTTACAATAAATATTATCTTTAATGTATACCATAGGTAAATTGTTTATGTTTTATGCTTTTTTACCATAACTATGCTAAGTGAAGTTAAATGCGAAGATGTTGAAAACTTCATAATGAATTATTAGCAAACATGGAACTATTAGAATGGAGAACTTACCCTTTTCATCAGCTTTGTCTCTTACTGCTAGAGTATCATTACTCAGAGATACTGCCTGGGCATTTAAAATGTCTGTTCTCATTCCTGGAAATTTTGGAGAGGAAATTAATCTTCCTTCATATGAATATAAATAAAGTCCTCCACCATCTACAAGGAGAAAATGCCTACCAAAAAAACCCAACAAAAATGTAAATCACTAAATAATACAGAAAAGCATGATGACAGTTTCAACAATTTGAAGGTAATTGTCTAATATCCTGCAATTGTTTTCAGTTAAACTACATCATTTCTAAGCCTTACATTTCGAAGTTGATATCCTGAAAGCTCTGTATGGAAGATTGCAGTTTTAATGTGAATGTTATCTTCTTCCATGAGAAATATTTGTTATCTGGAATCACTATGATTTTATCCATTATAAATATTACAACATTTAAATCTTGTAACTTCTGATGACAAAGCATACAGCTGCAGATGGTACGCCCCACACATCACCCCATGAGACAACGCTGTGCATATATATGTGAGAAACAGCTTTAATGTTTACAGCTAGCTTTGAAATAGTATTACCTGTGTCATTTCCTTCAGTACGACTAGATTATAAAGTAAAGCAAATAGAAGACACTTTTAATGAACTGATCACCACCTATTATGATGCAGGGCTTCACTGAAAAATAACTTATTTGCAGGAAAACTTTGCAAAATTTTATAAAGAATATAAATAGTTCTACGTAACAATAACTGTTTGGTGAGTACAGTATCTATGGTTCATAGACACAAAACACATCCATAAACAAAAAGCCAGTTGTTAGACCCTCAGCTGTTGTAAGCGTTACCAATCACTGGCACCAAACGAATGACTGTCTGTTTGCACATTATCTGTCGAGGTAGACTGGTTTTACCAAAACCCTAGGTTCAGTTCTGTGGCGTTGTGATCACCTACACGGCCAAAGAATCTGTGTCATGTTTTCAAAATTTACTTTTAATCGACAGCACAAAACTAGAACGTGATCTTCAAATTCTGTCCACTTGCTTACCCATTACTTACTACTCTACTGTAGTATCTTTGTAGACTAGGACATAAATGTTTAAGCTGGGGCACTCAAAAATGGAGTGAGCATTGTGCCGTGCTATGCTGAAATAATTGTTCAACAACGTTTGAGCAAGAGAATTAAGACTACATTCAAAACTCAAGATTTTTTACTTCTGTTCCTATTCTTAGCCCTTTGAAAGACTCTCTACAAAAGCACATGTAAAGATCTCTGACAAATGAGTTTCAGGAAATACGGATTAAGTTTATTTTAAACTGAGAACTAAATAGTAGTTTCTTGCAAATATAAATACAAATATGTAAGAAAAATGCAATTATTTCTTTTTATTTGGCATACCTGGCGATGCTTTTAATAAAAACTGGAGACCAAATATAATTTATATAAAGTATGTTCCAGTTCAAAAAAGCAATGTAAAACATCAAAATACCACAGTGTTAGTGTAATGTCAGAAGATCTACTTTCTTCCATAAATAGGAGTATACACATACATATATAATATATGAAAAGATTCATTACCGCCATCACAGATCTATGGCAAATGTACCAGCTAAGCCTTCACATGCCACTTACCAATACTGTATACTTTTTGTCTATTTCTATTATTTCAATATATGCTTATGTTATACAACAAAGTTTTAGGAAATGCACGCTTACATCTAATAGTGAGCATTACAAGAAGTAAGCTACCTTTCTGCTTGTAGAATCAAACTAACTGTTCCTTCCTTCAGGTCAAAGATCAGTGGTGTATTCCAGTTCTTTGTACTGCAAAGAAAAAATTTGTCATTCGTTAAAACTGCTGATCTTCACAAATCATTGCAAATACGAAGTTGAATTCACTAAGTAAAGTACACACATTTTAATCATCTAACATTCCTAAAAAGGGAGGTTTTCAAAGGGAAAACAGCATTTAAGAAGCCAAGTAACACTGATAGCCATGCAGTATGATCCAATAACACTTCTGCCTTCATTTTTGCATCCCTTCACACTAGCAGCAGCTGACCTAGGAGTCTGAGTAAAGAGCAAAATCATATTTATATGAAACAAACATTTTAAAAATATTTCTGAATTATGGTTCAACTCTTTTACAGTGATCTGGAGGTAGGATAGAGTCCCTTTCTTGTGTGCCCTATTACAGGCTGCATTATTGTTCAGCATTAGTCATCTCAGTGAACAGATAAGTGCCTTTAGGAATAAACTTTAAATTTCAGCATATGAACCAGAATATCATGTTCTTAAAACATGACGCAGGATTGAATCATTCCTATTCTATTCCAAAATAATGGCATGCCAGAAGCAATATCCAAAAAAAGGAGTCCCTAGATGGAGGCACAAATACACTTGCATTCAGCCACCAACCCTGCTGCCTTTACGTGAAAACAAAGCCTGCCAAATTTTTGTAGCAAAATGAACAGGCAGCCATGGCACCAGCAAGAAGCAGAAAGAAAGCATGATGGGGGAGGGCAACTATATTCCAACACATTTTGTTGTAGATGATGCTAGGTTCCATAGACTATTTCAATTAGTTAAAAAAAAAAAAAACCAACCCAAAACTACTGTACTTCAAATAAAGTTTCTGCTACTCTCTTACAACTGTTAGATAAACTTGAATAAGCTTAATGAATTTTTATTACTTACGAAAACACATAACACTGAAGAGAAGTTGAAACAACCAAATGCCCATAGTTCAAAGAGGCCTTAATAACCCTGTCACGGAATTCCAACAAATCTACTGCATCATTAATAACATTGTGCACCTAATCAAAAGAAAATTTTGGTTGAATAAAACAATAACTGAAAACTAATTAGTGAAATATCACATTCTTTCCTGTTATAAGTACATGCTGATACTATTACACCACCAGGAGAACATATCTATGTGGGAACAGGCACTTTCACAGCACTGGTGAAAACTTAAACACAAAGGTTCCATAAACTCTGAATAAACAATGAATAATTACTGAAGAGCTGGATGGAATTCCTTAAAAGAAGGGAGAAATTAATGCGCACTTGGAATACATAAGGTATAAGCACAATATTATACAAGTGGTAGAGAAAATCATCTGAGATCAAAGATGTCTGAAAGTTCCCATTTTAAGACTCAGTGTTCAGTTGCTGATTGCTGATCATTTAAACATTTGAAATATAACACCTCAGCGATCCCATCAAAACAATTCAGCAATACCAAGATTTGGATAAAGATACGTTGTCTGGATGTTGAATAGCTCTAGCATATATTTTAACGCTACCACACTCTGAAGTAAGGGAAATTTAGGAGACGGCCTTGGTGAGCAGGCTGTGCCTTTGCCATTTCTGTGAAAATTTGGTCAAACGACAATGTTTCAAGAAAATCACAGTTTGCCTGTAATCAACACAGATTTTTGAGCTCAAAGATTTTAGGCAGCTAAAATCTAAGGAAAGATCTTATGACAGGTTTGTTTGCTTGTTTGGGGTTTTTGTTGTTGTTGTTGTGGTTTTTTTTTTTTTTTTTTTTTAAGATGTCACCATTCTGAGGGTGGTAACTTCTTTTTTATTTTCTCCATTATGCAACCAATTGCAAAACAAGGACTGAACTCAATTATTATGAAAGCCTAGAAACCATTTCCAAAGACATATTAATTGCTATGTCTACCGCAGTGATATGTCCATAATTAACTTAGCTATTGTAGTACTCAGAAAAAAAGAATGCATCTAGAACTTTTTTGTAGGCAATATTTTCCTACATAAATATATAGGAATAAAACAAAATCACTATAATATAACAAAATAAAAAAAATTAATCCTGAATCAGGGTTAGCTATATTTCCTCAGTTGTTTGCATATTCAAACACCCTGGAGATTATTCACAGAGCCCATCTGTTACGAGTCGATGTCTGGGAATGAAAGAAGAAATATGAATTTTTACCTGCTAATTTGTCTTCTGTGTTCCCAGACACTGACTCATGTTATCCCACCCACCGGACCAAATTGTAATACAGCATTTCTGTTGTTACAACTTTTCCCAATTACATATTCAACATTAAAGAATCAAGACCAAAAAACATTTAAGGGACTAATTAGGAATTTAGGAACTTGACTTCGATATTGAAAATATTGGCCTGGTGTCCAATACCAAATGTGTAATTTGGAAAATTTGTAAGAATGGAAATCTTATATTATCCCAGTGTTCAGAGAGTGAACGTTGTGAGTCAGTGTCTGGGAACACAGAGGACAAATTAGAAGGTAAAAATTCATATTTTTGTATTAATTCCCAGATATTTGGTAACCTAAGTGTGGATTCAGGCCAAGATTTTTCAAAAGAAGGATCCTAAACTTAAGCTCCAGAAACCACATGGAGGGGCCTGTTTCATTTCCAGCAGTGCTGAGACTTGGCAGCTCCCACTGAGGTCAATGCCTATTGCTCAGTACTCAGCTGGAAGCACCATGCAGGTATCCGATATATCTTATATGATACGTGACAGATTTCTGTAGCTTTGGAAGACCTGAATCTAGGCTGTCATACGATATGTGGTGCAGAAAAGCACATTACAACTCTTTACAGTTACAATCAGCAATGAAATTTATCTGGAAATGCTCTAAGACAGCAAGATTCATCATAGCTTCATTAACAGGGATACAGTAAATCTTACTAAAGCATTAGCTATTACAAAGTGCATCAGTACCTCCCACAACTCATGAATGCAGATAAGGTAAAGAAAGCTCCTCTATGTTATCTACACTTAATTTTGCAGCTTCATCTTTGCTGACAGTTACTGTAATACTATTTAATATGACGCTTTGGTTTTGGCCAATGTATTTGTCTTGTTTTCTGCATAAACATTTTCATTACACTTGAAATTATCTCTCTCTTCTAAGTGGCCTCCCACAGCTAATTTCACATGCTCTTCAAATGAGCTTCGCATTTTTCTGGAGGATAAAGTACTTCTGAGTTATGTAGTTCTGGTCCATCTGGTGGTATGGTTTGGTTTACATGGATCTGATCTTCTGTACAACCGATAATTATTTACACCATTTGCTAACTCTGGCCATTTTATGATCTCAAACATTTTCAGTCATATGTACACAGAAAAAAAAAAAGGATAATGTTTTGTCGAGGGTTAAAAATTCCCATTTTGCATTAAAAAAAGCCTTAGAAAGCTAGTAATCAGAATGCACATCTCTGAACTGTGAAGATTACCTCCATGGTTCTCCTCTTAATTAACGTTATTTCAAAGTTCTTCCACTCCCAGCGTTGCTCCACGACATGGGCAAAAATGACATGTCCATTTCCACATGCTCCAGCTAGTTGAGTGCCATCAATAGACCAAGCAATATTAAATATGCTGCCAGTGTTTGGCTTCTCTAAAGCATAAGACCACTTGAAGAAAAAGAGAAAAGAATTTTTACTTTTTTTTCTACTTTTTGGAAGTGATTTATTGTAATAAACAGATTTGCACAGTTATAGTTTTCTAAGAAACATCAATGAACTAACTTTTTATTACAGCTTGAATAAGCAAACTAAAGACATTAGAAGTCTTAAGGCAGATTCTTGAAAAACAGGGATACAAAAAGGAAAACCATCAGGTACAGCAGAAATGAAAAATGTCACAATGCCTTAAGTACATTAGGTAAAAGTTATCTAGTCACAATACATTTGAAGTGTACTTAGTCATTCATAAATCTAGACAATCACTACATAAAAATTAAGTGAATGTACCTAGAAACAATTATACTGGTTACATGAGTGCAACGGGCTATGGTCTTAAGTGTGATGCATTCAGTTTATGCTGCAGTGACAGCAGCTCCTGAATATAGAAATAGCAAGGCCTGGGCAAAATCAGTCAGTATAAACAAGGCACTCCTATCCCAGTATACAGAGAATTGCAAAGCTCTTGTATTGCTTATCTCCATGCTTCCAACATAAAGGACATTGGTGGATTAAGAAAAGTTCTGAAAGCAATGCCTGTATACTGTTGTCCTCCTAACACAAAAAAGAAGCTAGATACCTTGCCTACCTTTTTCCTCTAGTCTCTGTTGTTACTGTACAGGGGAAGGATGTATTAAGATTTTCCAGCTGCTACACTTGCAATAACAACAAAAAACCTGAAACATTACTGCAAGCAAAGCAGTGACATCTGGCCTAGCTTTGGAGAGAACCAGAAACAATAGCCCAGTGTGTTGCATTCATTTTAGACTTATTAAGAGGTAGCTCACAGAGGAGTATCACAGTTTAATGTCATGGGGGCACAGGTCAAATAACTATGTTTCAGAATCTTATTATCAAAATAAGTAGTGTATCTGCTTTCCTATGGAGTTAGAAATTTAAATTGTAGGCAAAATGGCATCATTTTACATCTTCCTGCTCACTGGATTTTGCAAGGTGGAAAGGCTCCCTTGGACCTAAAGAATGCATTTCTGTGGTATTGCAGGATAGTTATCAGTTTGGTTTGTTGGTTATTAAATGGAGGCCCAAAATTATTGGGTTAGCAGGAAGCTGTGAAAGCAGCAGTGACTGGAAGCTTGCAGTGCAGTATGGATCAGGGACCAGGGACTCACTGCTGTGCCCAAGCAGCCAGCCAGCCTCAGGCAAACGACACCAGAGATTATACAGCAGTTTGTGAACTGTGGGCTGGCTGCTAAAAGATGCTTTTAATAAAAAAAAAAAAAAAAAAAAAAAAAAAAAGGGAGCTTTATACTCTCTAGCAGCAGAGTGTAAGCTGCATTTAACATTTTAATTCCTTGCCTGCCTCTGCACAGGGCACAGTGCCCCTCATCCTGCCCATGCGGCACTATGGAATCGCCTGTTCCAGTGCAATGGGGATGCACTGGCAGAGCATGTGCTTTAATGAAAACCACATGATTTCTTATCCTTCGACATCCCCTCCCCCCCCCTTTTCATACCCTCTGAGGTTTTTTTTTTTAGCATTGCAAAAAAATAACATTATAAATACCCCTAGCACAAAGAACAAGGAAGAGGTATTAAAACTAGCATTTGCTTTTTCCCTTCTGATCCATAGCGTGAATGTGGTTACAAGAGAAGCTTACATTTAGTACTAAACCTAATTTTGTTCCTTTCCAATATTTAAATTTCCTCCAATGAAGAACTTCATTCTTAAATTCTCCCAGCCTTATGTACGAGACTCCTCTAAAGTTTAGCTGGATCCTTATTAATACATTCTTGTAAAAAACTAGAAGAATTTTCAGACTTGTTTTCTACCTCTTGCATCTCAGAAATACAGTTCATAGAAATCATCCCAAATCTCCAAATAAGTGTTTCCCTGAAAGTGGATGACAAAAATGAAATAACCTTTTTATGGACTTTTAGGAAGACATTAAACCAGGTTTTAAAATGAGAAGCAAATCTCAACTATAGTCTCTTCAAAACAGTGTAACAGAATATTTTAAAAAACATTTAGCAATTGAAGAACTACCTGAATATTCAAATACATTTGAAATCTTAAGAATCAAATCAGTAAGAAAAAACATGTGATTGAAGTTAAATGTAGACATTGGATTCTCATGACTTTTGGATACATGATATTATACCAAAGGGGAGACAGTTGGAAGAAAATACTCACCTAATGTTTCTAACACATTTCATATTCTGATTTCTTTTGCAGTACACATAAACCCCAAGAAATACTAACAGCTTCACACAAAGTCTTCATACGATTTATAAGAAACAAAATCACAAAAATCACAGTAAAATAAAGGTGTCAGACTCAAACATTCAATAGCAAGGAAACACAATGGGATGAAATTCAACCTCCCAGTTGTGCTAATGATTTGCAGAATACTATGTAAGATGACCTGCTGAGTTAAGGCTCTTTTACTGCCTACGCACATAAGGGTTAGCGAAAGACAATGTCAGCACTGACTGAATTTCCAATTTCAAGCACTCAATTTTAAGGCTTCGGCTTCCATGCCTCTTGGCTCACAGACACGCCATTCACTGCCTGTATGATCCGCAGTTGGGGAAGGTAATTGCTATTTTTGGAGAAAAGTCCATAACGTAGTCTTCTGTCTCAACGGGATGAATTCTGTATGAAACACTCTATAGTAATTAAGAGCATAATATTTAACTATGTCTGACATCCTTATATGGCAAATGAGTAAGCACTTGAGGTTGTAGGACAAATGATTGTAACAAGCACACTCAAGAGAATGCTCTAAATGTCCTACATCTGAGACATATTTTTCACAGCTGGCCAGATGTGATCTATCTGAGAACAGTTTGAAGAAGTACTATTTCAAAACTGAATATTGGGATCCTCCCAAACAGACAAGGCTGTTTCTAAAGGCCTTGTTTTCCCCTAGATCAAGAATCTACCCATCAGTCAGAACGAATAATCAAGGGGCATCAAGCTGTCAAGAACCAGTTTAAGGAGCTTGAAGACTGTGGCTTTGTTGCTACTTTTTTTATGCATAGCAGATACACTGCACCTCTGAGAGGATACATTTCCAAAACTACGGGTTTTTTTTGTTTGGTTGGTTTTTGGTTTTTTTTTTTCTGAAGCAGAAGTCTTTTTTTTCAGGTAGTTGAAATACTCAGTAAAATATTTCCAGATTACAACCTAATTTTTTTTTTAAATATATAAAGCAACTACAAAGTTTTATTTTCCAGTTATCTTTGAAAGCTCTCAGTATAATTCAGACCATTCCAATGATTCATACTCCCTGCAGATGTCTGGTACATTTATCATGTACACAAAATGCTATAATAAAAATCATTTAGCTCTCCATTTGTAAGATAGGAACAATTTTTAAAAACCAAAATAGCTGTTATGTATTTCCTAGATACACCGAGTTAAAAAAAAGGGTATGAATATGACTATTTGACTGACTGTATAAATGTTGTTCTAACATTAGCTGCAGTATTATACTTTGCTATTACTGTTTGGCTTATAATTTTCCTGTGTCATAATTAATTTTTCATTTAATTCAACGAACTCTCTCAAGAACAAAAACTGTAGTTATAAAAGTTTCATTATATTGAATAAATACATAAAAGCAATAATTTAAGCTTCCCTTTTCTGATTGCACAATGTAGTAAAAAAGATGAAGTACTACAGTCATTGAATACTGTCTGATTTCCATAAATGGAAACTGAGTAGGCTCTTGAGATGTCGGTGAAATTATTTCAATGAGCAGACTCAGAGAATTCTGTGTCCCAGGAAGAAGGACAGTCTTTCACATGTGTAATATTGATGCTCCAAGACTCAACATGAAGAATCTAGTTAGTTATTATTTCCGGACTGAATGCAATATATTAAGAATTATTATCTACATAATACCACAGCATAAATGTTTTGAAAAAACATAGTGAAGAAAGAGTATTTTCTTAAATTTTAAATTATAAGAGTAATACTGATGTCAGCTGTGCAAAGGACACTTGGTTGTTCCTGGCTGGTCTCTGTTTCGGCTCTGTTCACCAGTATGTGGAGTTTTGAACAGGGTATGCTGACATAAGCTGAACTAAAGCTGATACTGCTGAACCTCCCCATGATGTCAGAATCCAGATACATCTAGCATACCTAATCCATTGACTTTAATAGTAGTGTTTGCCCATTATTTTGCCTTTGCTTACGAAAAGAAAATGTGCAATCTCCCCCACAATCCATTCCAGGAATCAGAGCGCAGAATGGACTAACAGCAAATACAGGCTCTTGTCCCTTTATGCCCCAATTGATATAAACCAAGACAAGTGTGCTAGAACCAGCCTCCAATCCAAGTCTGACACTTAAAGAAAGTTTCAGGTCCTAATAACTGAGGACTTCTATTTATTACTTCTTTTTAAGTGAAGGTTCAGTTTTCCTTGTGCCCCATAGGGCATTCCACATTAGTACAGAGGTAGCTGACATCTGAAAATACATTATAGTCTGAATGTCCATTAAAAGCTGGCAATCAGCTCTCACTACTTCTGAGTGATGAACCGACGCTTTAATGCAAACTGCCCAGCAGCTTCTCATCAGAAAATGACTATTAATTTTCTGATGTAATGGAAGGCAAATTGGATCTTACAAGATTATAAAAATCAATCATCCAAAGCAAATCCATACTTAGGTGCATCAGAAACACCTGAATATGCACACATATATGGAATTAGCTCATGGGAAATATATATGTGTATATGCCTATATATGCCCCCCCGATATTGTACTCAGTATAAAATACAATGATATTTTACAATATAAGAAGACTTATTAGGCTTTCAATTCCTACCACACAGGAATCCACATAAGATTCTACAAACCAGAGACAACGTGTGTAACTGGAGATAAGGAAATCCAGTGCTACATGAGAATATAGGGCAATTTCCCTGAAGAGGGGAAACTATTCTTGACGTGACTATTGAAGTATGGAACTATGAAGGATTCCTCTTGCCTTCTTAAACATTTGTTGGACTTGACCCCAGTAATTAATGTGAATTATCAAGAACTAAGCCATGACCTCCAGGTGAGGTATTAAGATGCATATTAGAAGAACAAAGCCAAGCAGAGGATATCTAAAATTCTCATGAAATCAAGTACATTCTCATAATTATTAGACCCAAGAACTAAAAATAGGATGACAAACTGTCCCATATAAATTCTTAACCTTAGAAAATGAGATATTGATGTAGTTCTTTAAATAGATTATTACTTCCACAGATGATCCACATGTTTTCATTTTCTTCCAGAAATTACATTAGCCAAGTCTAATAAATTAAAATATGCCAACTTGGAAAGAATTGGTCAACAACATAACTCCATGGGAAACCTATCTGTAATATTTTTTCTTTTATTGAGCTACAAAGAGTTCAGGATCATGACTGTTAATAAAGGTAGATGAAAGAAAGACAGCGCAGAAAAAAACCCTTATTTTTGTTCCACTGCCAAATGCATATCTCTGTGAAACAAGACTAAAACTAAATGTAATGGGATCAAAGCTCATCGTAACTCCATAGAAAACAGATATGCTTGGGTTTTCATAGCGCTCTAGTTTAGGACAATTCAGCACTATCAGAATAATATGAAAACATATGCACTGTATACATTCACTTTCAAAATCTCGCTATCTCTTTTATATTTGTCTAATATCTAATGTTAATTTAAGGGATAAATTATGTTAATTTTACCATAGTCACACAATTTACTATCCTGAAAGAAAATCATGGCTTTAATGCTAAACACTTAAATTATTTTCAAAGCTCCTCTGTAGATAGTGAAATTATTTTCAAAGCTTCTCTTTGTTGACAGTTTAAAAAGTAAGGAAATAAAGAAAAAAGGACAAACCCTGCTAACTATTTAACATATGATCAACCTTGGACATCAAATTAATGTAATCAACTTTCATTAAGTCTATATCTTTTTGAGAAAAACCTGAATAGAAATAAGTTATCAGAGAACTCAATATTTTTTAGCCATAGCACCACACTCACACTTGTTTTAAATGGCGTGGCAGGTGAGGAGTAGTTGTTACACTTGCAAAATGTTTTCCTTTATTTTCTATAGATATTAGGCAATATTCCCTAAATTTTATTAAGTTTTCCAAATGTTTTTTATAGAATTTCTAGCAAAATTAGACATTCCATGGAGTAAGCTTTAGAATATAAAAAGCCACATATAACAGAATCACTCAAATACGCAAACTACCAGTCCAGTAAAATGGCCACAATTCATTCTGTAATACAAGACAGTTTGTAGAATGTACATAATCATTTAAAAACATGAACCTACAGATTTATGCAGAGAATTGCTTTCATTACAAAGCACTTGCTAAGCATAGTGATGAAATAAAGATAAAAGTAAATCAAAGGGCAAGATTTAGCCATCAAACAAACATCAATTTATTTATGAAAACAGATTGCAGATAAACATCACCAGAAAAAAAGTGTTTAACAAGAATAGCACAATTAAATTGGAAAGTAACAACAACCAAAAACCAAATCAAACTGATCAATTCCCATTAAGGCTAAATAAATCATTAATGGAAAAAGCCTCCCCAAAACAAATGCATAAATACTTTCAGCATTATTAAACATAAATTTGATGTCCACCTTTGACAGCTTTTGTTGGCAATTCTGAAAGGATTAATTTGACCACCATGTTTCACTTTAAAGTTTTTTATCAATTATCCTTCTACACTCCCCAAGGCACTAGGAAAGCAACCTCTCTTTGGAGCAGATGGGTATGGTCCATTTTCTAAGACACTTATGTGGGAGTAGAGTAGGGAAGGAGGAAATAAGTGAATTTCAGTCATTCTTACCATCTCTTATTGTGTAAATATTTTGACCTGATCAGTAATGTCAAGGGAAGCATGCACAGCCACAGGAAATAGCTTACATAAATGAACTTTTTAAGCACTGCCCTCCATCCAAGTGATTAGATTCTGAAAAGCTGTGAACACCAGGAAGGCTAAAGTCTATCCATCAATACAGCCAGCTTCACATTTCAATACACATACTTTAAAATTAATCTTAGTACTCTCTGCAGGATTAATGACCATGGACACTAAAACAGACAACAGATTTCAACATTAAAACATTAAATAAAAAAAATTTAAACATTTTGTTTGGTATTCTGTAGGACAGTCATAATAATTTCTTTTAGATATACAATGCTATCAGAGCAAAAGTTATTTTTAAATGACGAAATAAAACTTCTAAAAGTTACTATTATATTTGTAGTTTTCTTTTTTAACATGAAGCTGCTAGAACAAAGTATCCAGGTAGAAAGAAAAGAATAGGAGAAAAGAACATACACTAACAGTATTTAATTTAATTACGTCCCCAAACTGAACACACACGCTAGAGAAGAGTTAATGATACATCTATCGCCTGATGGCTCCCTGAGGAACAATTTGCCAATACAGCTCCATTACATCAGACATAATAAAAATGTCTATGTTGACCAGTAAAAGCCAGGTCTGGTTCTCTTCAAACTCCATCACTCTGGTGGTATGTGAATCATTCTTCCTTTTCCCTCAATAGAGCAAAGCTCGTTCTTTAGTAACTATTTACATTTAACGTCAGGAAAGACACTTTCCTGAAAAATCATTACTTTTCAAGATAATAAATTACCATTGCTAGCTGCTAAACAGACAAAAGCATCTGGCACTAGCTACTGTACATGTCTTTGTTTCTTAAGAATAGAGTAATAAACCAGGTAAAAGAACCCTTAATTTTATGAAAAAAATAAACCTATCTGCATCAAAATTTCAAAGTCCACAAGCCTGTTCAATATTAAATGCTGATTAAAAAATTACTGGTTTTCAGCTAGCAGGAGTTGGAACCATACTTATAGTAAAATATATTACATAATAACTAGCAAGAAAAACACTAAGGCCCTGGGGATCAGAAACAAAAGTTATATGCTAAGAAACAGCATACATGACAGCAGAAAAAGAAACCTAGTATCTTTCTTCCTTTTGTGGTGCACCAATCTTTGCCACATTTAAGCATAAATCTATATTGAGTGCAAAATGCAATTTAAATTGTTGGCCTCACCCACACAAGAGTATATTTACTTCAGTTTACCACTTGCTGATAT
>WAAD01010418.1:17294-48982 GCA_013389945.1 Fregata magnificens | reverse complement strand
GCTCTGTACAGTCAAAACACTCCCTAACATACATTGTGTGTGGTAGTTTTTTTTTTTTTTTTTGTCTATCCCATCGTAGTAATACACTTCGGTTTTTTGCAAAGATAGTCATGCAGGACACAACTTAATTTTTTTTCAGGCATTTTCTTTACTGAGAAGATAGACACTAATCTTATTCTTTATTTTAAAAGAACCACCCAATTTATGCTGGCCATTTGGGAATAAATTCCTGGGGGATGTCAGCCATCATCAGTTTGGGGTTTAGGCTCAAATAGACCAAATCAAAGAATCAGCCATCAGCAGACAAAAATGTGTACGTGTGTGTATGTGTTTATGTAAAACATGGCAAAAATGGCTCTCTATATAAGGCTTACCTGCTGTTCTGTAGGATTTTTAGGCACATCACATGGAGTCAATCACATTTTCTCATGGTCATTATGAAGGAATGCTTCAGATGCAAGACAACTAAGAAAGGAGTAGAGAAATACTTACTGTGCGGCCTAATTACACTGAAAAAGATGAGATCCTAATCTAAAAGATCCTCCTGAGATGTGCTCCTGGGATCAGTGTGTTGGTGAGTAATTACAGAGGAGAATCTAAATTGTCATCATGGTTCAGTAGTGCCCAATGACACCAATATGTTGTTGCATTTAGTGAAGGCCATACATTTTGCTAATTAAATTTCTTGCTTGCACAAGTCAAACCACATAGGAAGGACAAGTATGGAGTGCCTCATACTTCATCTTAATAAGCCCCATATGTAACCCAGTTGGTTTCTTTCATATGCCATCCAAGAAGCTGGTCTGCTGCAAGAATGAGGAAGGGAAGTGGTACAATTTTTATGGATCAGCTCAAGAAACGCAGTCCATATGTAGAGGATGGTGTGGAAAAATACTAAAAGGGCTGTTGGGAGAACTGTGGTCAGGCAGCTGTCACAGTAGCAAAGTAGACAGAGAGGAGTAACACAGTGTGACAGTAGCTGATATACTGGGTTAGTAAGGGCCTAGAAGAGGAGAGTAGGAAGCCTATGCTTGATAGAGTCAAAAAGAAAGAGTTAAGTGGGGTTTCAAATCCTTTGTGGTACACGTACCTCCAGGTGCCCAGCAGCAGTGCTTGCTGGGTATGAGACATCCTCATTTCCTGCACTGTGCACATTCCCATCTCTACAGAGAACTTGGTCTCAAAGGGAAGATTAAAATGCATAATGACATAAAAGCTGTGCTGCATAAAGGAGACAAAGACTGCCTGCTATTAGAGAGTGGTTTGCTGCAGTTTGACAGAGGTGTTAACTGTGTGTATCGCTATGCTAAGACTCTATACTTGCTGATGTGGTCATGCAGCTAATGGTATCCTCACACCTGACGCTGGATGCCAGTTGCTTAAAACTTCCTGAACACAACTTGACTGTGGAATGGTCAAGAAACCGTGTAGATTTAAAGTTGAAAGTAACAGGAATGAATTCATTCCTGTAGATAGATGCTCTGACCCCCACAAATATGGAATATTACTGTCACCTGACATAGAACAAAAAGCTGTCCTGACAAATGTACATGAAAAGCAGTTAATTGAATTCACAAGTACATTTAGCTGGTCATAACACACTGGAGATCATAAACAAATGTACGTGGGACTGTACCCCACATCACTGGGAATTACAGCTCAGGCTCTTGTGATGTTAGAGAGCAGCAGTATAAATGGTGTCTTGAATAAATAAAAAGTTAGAAATGAAATAATCCATGTAATTGTTCTTTAAATGGTTGTGAATGATGTGCCTGGAATGAGCTACAAGAGTGGCCTCTAAGGGACAAGAAAATAAAATTTAAAAAATACTTTTTTTCAGATTTACAGAATAGTGGCCTCTTGCCCTTCTAGCATAAGAGCATACATGGAACAGAGAGGTCTTGGTCTGGGTTGATGGTCAGCCCATGGCAGTCTCAAAATACTCTAGAGAGTGTATGAAGTAGAGAAAGGACTAATAAGTTTGTGCACGTTCAGGTGCATGTGCTCACGCACACACAGCTTTTGTCATATGTATGCTTCTCTTCTAACTGTATAATAGTAAATCGTACAGTTTTTGTGGCCTTATGTGCACACATACAGGCATGGCACACAACCTTATATTTTATGTTTTCTAGCTTTTTAAATTAGGCAAATCTAGTGGAATATTTATAGAGTGTGTAACTTAGCGTAGAGAGATGCTGTGCTGGTTTTGGCTGGGGTAGAGTTAATTTTCTTCATAGTAGCTAGTACGGGGCTATGTTTTGGATTTGTGCTGAAAACAGTGTTGATAACTCAAGGATGTTTTCATACTGCTGAGCAGTGCTTACACAGAGTCAAGGCCTTTTCTGCTTCTCACACCACCCCACCAGCGAGCGGGCTGGGGGTGCAGAAGAAGCTGGGAGGGGACACAGCTGGGACAGCTGACCCCAACTGGCCAAAGGGATATTCCACACCATATGACATCATGCTCAGCAATAAAAAGCTGGGAGAAGAAGAAGGATGGGGGGGATGTTCAGAGCGATGGCATTTTGTCTTCCCGAGTAACTGTTATGCATGATGGAGCCCTGCTTTCCTGGAGATGGCTGAACACCTGCCTGCCGATGGGAAGCAGTGAATGAATTCCTTGTTTTGCTTTGCTTGCATGCGTGACTTTTGCTTGACCTATTAAACTGTCTTTATCTCAACCCACGAGTTTTCTCACTTTTACCCTTCCAGTTCTCTCCCCCATCCTACTGTGAGGGGAGTGAGCGAGCAGCTGTGTGGTGCTTAGTTGCTGGCCGGGGTTAAACCACGACAGATGCTTTAAGTGGAACATGGGGTATGCTCATGATTTTGTTAAAAAAGAAATTAATTGGGAAAAAATATTTTATAATAGGTACAAAATACTAAGTGATAGTATTTGCTAAATTAGTCTAAAAGCTGTAATATGTTTTGTCACATACTGTTGTTCATTTATGTATTCTTACTTTCTAAGTAGAATTGCTGATGTGTTTTTTTTTCTCAATACTTCTTGTGGAATCCTAATTTTGTTGTCCTTAAAGTAAGATTCTGTTTCATCTCCTGTGGCAGGCAGACATTTACTTATTTTTTTCTTTTCTTTTTATTCCGTTTCTATTGTTTGTGTTACATTTTAAGTTTCTTTCATTCTGAAAGAGCAGACAAGGTTTCAGCGGTGCTAACTGGCTTTCTCTGTCAGTTGCTGTGGCAATGATTTACCAATTTTTTTTTTTAAATTTTTATTGTATTTTGGTGATTGAGTTGGGGGTAAAACACTTGAAATTGTGATATAGTGCACTGACGTTTATTTGAAATGCTTGGTTTGAATTGCAAATTTTTCTAGAGTGAATGTACCAACCTTAGTTTTCGTAAAAAGTAGAAGTTTATTGAGTTTCAGAATGTGTTTATTCTATTAAACAACTCTTTAGGTAACTGGACTTACATAATTGTGGTTACTAAAAAGTGCCAATGGTACCCATAATTGTGACATACCCATTAATTTCTGGCAGATGATTTTTAGGATGTAGTATTTTGTGGTTCATCTCTGACCATAATGTAATTCTTGTTTGGAGTTTGAGCAAAATTATTTAAATATCTGTGACATTCTCAAGGCTGAAGCAAAATCAGTTACTTTGTTACGTGATTTTAGCTTAATGACCAGATATGTGACAAAATGGCTTTAAAATTTATGGCTAAAAGCTCCGCGTTAAGGTTGGATTATGAAATAGAAAAAACTTGTTTACCAAAAGTTAAAACTGGCTGAGTGTGAGTTATGTTTTCTATCAGGAATTTATTAAGCCTATGTATTCAGGACTAGACCTTATTTTTAAAAAGTGCTAAGTATCTCCCACCGATTTCAATGAGGATGAAGGTGCTCAGTTGGATGGAGATTGAGGTGGCAAGCGGTTGTATTGTGCAAGAGAGGAAGCAAATTTCAGGGGCATTTCTGTTCAGTTCACACTTTTCATGCAGGGCTCCTTAATCAGAACGCAACGTGACTAATGGATCATTTTCAAAGACATTATTTATATGAGCAATTGGAATTGTGTCTATTTATATGCTGGTTGCAATCACATCCAACTACTGGGTTTCTTAGCGCATTTATCATATGAGTGGTACCAGCAGGAACTCTGCATTTATGTTGCCATTTTTAATGAATACTCTTTTTTAATGAAACTTCTCAGTTTTTCTTCCTTGTGTTGGTTTCATGACTGCAAAGTTAAAACTACCGCTGTCCTTCCTTCTGAAGGTAAAATCAACACACTTTAATGATTAGGTTATGAAATTACACATTGATGCAAGTGGGTAGAACATACGTAAGTGGCTTAACAGAAGGGAATACTGTAACCCTGGGCTGGCTGGATTAACGGAAACTCTTTGTTCCCAGCCATCTGGGATATGCATGTACACTTCTTTCTCTATTAAACAAATGTTTAGTATCAGAACTTTGGGGTTTTTTAACCTATGGTTTTATTTTGTGCTCCACACAAAATGAAGTGGGAGCAGAATGACTGTTTCCTTCTTCATATTGTCCTCTTATTTTTGTGGAGGATCATGTCCAATGAAGACTTACAATTCCATTTTCCAGTTGAGTCGTTGATCCTTTAGTTGATAAAGCCACAAATGTATTTTGGGAACTGTATGCTGTTTCCCTTTACCTCTGACATGGATATTGGGGAATATAAATTAGAATTTTAATTTCTTTTTGCAGGCAACAAAACTGGTGATAGAAAACTTTCTTTTCAGGGTTCTTTTTACTTTGAAGTCTTTCGATCTTTGCTTCCTTGAGAAATCCAATTTTATTCATACTATCTCTTTTGTGCTAATCACAATATATACTTACAGTGACAAACATTCCAAAACAGACTGGAACAAGAGCCTGTAACTGTAATCCATTCACCAGTGGTCCCCTGCCTTCTAAAAACTGTATTGAACATAAGCATTTTGCACCACGCCCTTATGGTCATTAAACTTTAGAAGTTTGTTCTTCACGGTGGAGAACTGAAGGCCCAGAGTTGTTGGGTAGTACCTGGATGAGGGAGTGGAGACCCTGAACCGTGTGCTCCCGTCTTCTCTGAGGTCTTGAAGCACCCTGTTATGCCTTTTCTTTCTATTATATTCTTGCAGATATAAGGAATGGCTGGGGACTACGGGGGACAGATGCACCAGTATGAGTGAGCGGAGGCTCTGTATATGGTGTATCCGCCATTCTCTGGATCCCACAGGCTACCCATGCTGTATGTACAGTGCTTTTATATGGTGTCTCTAATTCTTATATAGTCCTATAGTTATTACCTGGCTTCATCCTTACAGGTGCATTATGTTAATAATATTTAACTTCATGAAGGCCTAAAAATATTCTGAGGGCCTTCTGTCATGCCCACTGAAACCAGTGGTAATATTTATACTTTTTTTTCCCCAAGTTTTGACTGATTTTTTAAAATTTATAATTTTCAAAGGTCAGTGTAGTATGCTGATGAGTTATAGGTTTATACGATTTGGAAGATCTTAAAATTTCCTTTCATTAGCAGCTCACTGAATTTTTTTATCTTCCCTCTTGTAGCGTGCCTTTTCTAAGTCATTAGATTTTTAGTTGTGACAGCATAATAGCAAACACTTTATTCTGAACTGTTCTTGAAAAACAATAAAAGAAAATGTGAAAGGCCTTTTTCTTACTGGGTGTAAATGTAACAGTAGGAATTCGTGTCTATTTTAGATAGTTCTGTTATCATCAATAAATAATTGTATCTTTCTGTGGGTGATACTCTAAGTGAACATTGACAGTGTCAGTATACATACTCCTCCTCACTGCAGATCACATCATTATTTTCCCTTGGCAGTACCTGTAGGGACTCGATGCCCAACCCTCCCTCATCCTTGGAGGGAGGACTGGGTTACAGCATGAGTTGTAACATGCGCAGGGACATGTCTGCTCCGCCAGCCACTCTGCAGAGATGAACCACTTTCTGCTTAGGCAGATTTTCTTCTGCATGGTGGATTATTCTGTATCCTGTTCTTTTCGTTTAAAGTAGTAATGTCTTTATAATTTACGTCTATTGCGGTGAGACTTGGGAGGTTTGCATTCCATTTTTGATCCATATGTGAAGTATTTTTATTGCTTAGAAAGTGATGCGTTCCTGATAAGTGCTCTATTTGCTGTTCTTTTAAATTTAGCAAGTGAAGGGATCGGGTGCCTGTTGCACAGGAATGGAGCTGAGAAAGCCAGGAAGGCCTCATCTGGGTCAGGTGTCTGAGGTTGCAGTGAGCCTCTTGGTCACTGCCAGGGACCAGCTCCACTCTGTGCACCTCTGGGACCCAACTGATTGGGATGCCGTTCCTAAAATGGCTCCTCAAGGAGGTGTCTGTCTCCTTCTCCAGACTTGTTACGATAAAGACGAGATCAGTGGGACCCGTGGAGTTACCACAGAGCCTTGTGACATGGATGAAGCTTGGGTGTTGACACTGACTCCATAGCACTGGCTTACCAAATATACAGCAAGACATTAAGGGTACATCAGCTTTCTCCAGTTCAGCAAGTGTGTGGTTTACAGTTCTCAGATCCCCTGGCACCAACTGGGGATGCCTCTGTGGAAGTGACACTTTGTTCTCAGTAGTAACACACAGCACTTTGTTCAAGAAAGTTCCAGAAAGTGAGTTTAAGTTGTTATAGTACTATGTTCTCTCAGCCTCATCATTGATCCCTCAACACCAGAAATAATCTTAGACCTTCAGTGCTGTGATAGAGTCCCTAGGATGTGAATGTGGATATGAAAATTAACGTTCTCTTGGGCACTTTCTTTGGTGGGTGGTGGTGGTCATTTGGAAATGCATCTTATTCCAGAAGGGGGAAAAGGAGCTGTGGGTATTGTAAGAATAATGGTCATTCATTGCACCTGGTAGATCATTGGATTCTTGATGTAAATACTGAGGACCCAGTCTTCTCTGTAATTCAACCAGCACTAGTATTGGATGCCTCAATTCAACTGCTTAATTGCAAAGTAGGTAGGCATATGTATCTCACTTCAGGATGTGGGCTCAGTCTTTTTTTTCCCCGTATGTTCTCTTGAGACAGTGGCTCTGGCTGGTTAGTCTCCATCTCATGCTAGAGAGGACAGTGTTCTTGTCAGGTTATGTTCAGGTGAGTAGAAGATTTCTGTAATTAAAACATATGGAGACCCCATGGGTATTTTGCATCAGTTGTCTGCACTTCTGGTGTTGCTCCCCAGTAATATGGCCATTCTGAAATCAGTTGACCTTCTTAGGAGAAATGCTATTTTTTGCCATTTTACTGCCTGTAGAATTGCTGAGGAAACATCATATTTTTATGAATGTGGACTTTCTGTGATCTGATGCAGTTTGTTTGTTCCTGGTGATGTTAAATGCCTGGCAGTGTGTGTTTATTTTCATCATTGTGACTTGCGAGTTGTCAGATTCTGTTTGTTCTGAAAGATGGCAGCTTATGGAGATCTTGCATTGTCTTTATCCAGCTTTCTCTGACTAACAGGACTCCTTGCTGAAGCCCACATTGCTTTCAGAATATCTCTTCAAGGTACTCTAGGTGTGTAGGTGTGGCCTCAAGGTTCATGGCAGCTGCTGTTTTCACTAGGACATCGTGGTTTCAGAGTTCTGGCCTGTATAGAAACATGTTTGTTAAGAATCTGTCCTATGATGGCTCCTCTTTTTTTTCAGTCACCAGGACAGTGTCCTGGTTTCCTTCAAAAATTTGCAGACCATTCTTGGATATGTTGTACATTTTCTCCTTTTGCTTCATTCTGTGCTTTTATCAGGGTGAGGAGCCTCAGGTGAGGCCTCAGTTACATTAAAGGCAATATCTGCAAAATAATAATTTCAAATGAACTACAGGGAATCAGAGGTTTCTTTACCATAAAACAGTAATGAACTTTGGTCCCTCTAATCTGTTAGGAGCGTTGGGACATAAACACCAATAATGTGCTGAAGGCTACAGTCGATGGCATTTTTGTCTTTTATGCATTTGGCTCTCTGCAGTTCCTGCAATCTTCACCAGCATGCTGAAGTTAGATGCTGCTCATGTTAAGCATTTGGAAATATTTTTTTCCATGTGTTGATGATCATTCTTCTGTATATCCCGTTATTAACCAGACTTTTCTGTTTCTCCATATTATCAATTTCTCTTCATGCATCTGGTGTTCAAGGTAAGCATTTAAAAGTCAAATCTTGTATCATCACAGATTATAAAGTTCACTTGACCAGTTGTTGACTTTGGAACAATAAATTCTAGTTTATACTAACCGCGAATCAATGATTTACCTTCTGGTCAACTGCTCAGTATCAGTGTCTCCTGTGACGAGTGGTGTGCTAAATTTTTGTGGTATTTCATGCTAGATTTTACTTCCAGTTCTGGCTTCATTGTAGTCTTCTGTGATAAATCTACACAGCAAGCAGGTCACTATTCTTCAGGTTCTGCAACACGTTCCTTGTGACAGGACCAGGCCAAAATCTGCAAGGAAATGTCTCCAATTTTTCCACCCATCTTCAAGAATAGTGACATCAGATGTGTCCTTTACTCAGTGATGACAGAAAAGCCTTGAGCTTGCCTGTGACACTTTCTAAAGTGGTTCTGTAGTTGCTCTTTTTGATAACCATTCAGATACCCTTTGCCAGGTAATTAATGGCATCAGGGGAACAACTTGGAACTACAACTAATGTGAATATTCTTGTGGACTCAAAGTAAAAAAGATAGTTTCCCAGTGACTGAATTCTTCTGGATCTAAGGATAATTCAGGTTAGAAGGGACCTTAGGAAGTCTCTAGTCCAACCTCCAGCTCACAGCAGGCCAGTTCTTACATCAGACCAGGTTGCTGAGGGTTGGTTCTTCACAACCTCCAGCGACTGAGAGAGACTGCACAACCTCTCTGTCAGGTCCACCACCTGACTGGCCTCATGATGAAAAGTTTTCTTTATATCCGGTCTGAGACTTGTCTTATTTCAACTCATGCCTTTGTCATCTTCCCACCATGCACCAATGTGCAGAGCCTCAGTGACCTCCCCATAGGTACTACCACGCTACTGTCAGGTCCCCCAAAGCTGACTCTTCTCCAGGCTGAACAAACCCAACTCCCTCAGCCTCTGCTCGCAGTGCAAGTGCTCAACCATCCTCGTGACCCTCCATTGAGGTCGTTCCAGTTTATCAATGTCTTTACTGGAGGCCCCGAAAGTGGATTCAGTATTCTAGATGTGGTCTAATGAGTGTGGAGTAGAGGGGGACTGAGCACGGGGTGCCCAGCCTGTGCTGTTGGAGGGCTGAGGATGAGGACAAGGGAGGTTTGGGTGCATGTGCCACTTCTGGGGGTAGTCTAAGATGAAAAATGTTCACTAGACTTGCATGATCTATACACTGGCTTGTGTGTACTGTGAATCTTTGAGAGCTTCAACTAGTTGTAAGTAACTTTACCTTCACTTTACAGGTCAGCACATTGAAAGGCCCCTGAGAGTGTAAAAAAACCCGCGTTGATTTATAAGTGGTTACTCTAAATGTAGTACCTTCAAATTCATTTGCCACAGTATCCCAAGCTTGGCACTGTTTATTTTTAACACTTGTAGCTTTTAATTTTTATTGCTTTTTCTTGTAGTTCTATTTAATATATCAGCAGTGGGTATCTCAGTCAGCAAATGGTCTGGTTCATTCAACTAAAATATTTTTGTTATCTCCCAGCTGTGGTGCTATCTTGGTAACTTTTACACTGAATGATTATTTAATCATTAAACCTGAAATTTATAGAAGTGTCAAGGGAACTGTATATCAATTAAATTAAGAAGTCCTTTAGCACTGCTGCTTAAACACAGGACACTTATAAAGGAATACATTTTCCTTGGGGTTCCTTCAGCTTTCTCTGTGGCCTTAATTATTCCCTCTAAGTTTTATCTCTAAAAGAACATTCTGTTACAAATGACTGTTTTGAAGAACCTAGATGCTGCTCTGTCTTACCCTAAGGGTTGATCTATTCTCCTTTGATATTTAACAGAGTTGCTGCTGAAAAGCATCTGTAGGTACTTCCTTTCCAGGGAGAAAAAGACTGAACTGTGAGCCTGAATTCTAGCACGATGCAAAGCGAGATGTTAACTCTTTGTTTAATTTGTGCTGTAATTCTAGGAGCTTTTCTGAAAAGTGGTCACCTGGGATATATGGTTTCCTAGGATATTGGTTTCAGTAAATGTAAGGTGTCTGGCTCAGGTTAGGGTCTTTATTTTTTTTCCCCTCCAAATTTAAAGGAATTGTAGTGTACAGAGGGGGCATGTGTTATTATCTCTCCTCTCATGAAATAAAAATAAAAATCTTTCCTCCCTTCCATTCAGTAAGAATAATTTCATGTGTGTGTTATTTCCCTGAAAGTATGGATCTGTTTTGTGTGTATAGGTGACCAAGAGGAAAACAAGTTAGAAGCATTAATTTTATGTTTAGTTTTCAAAATGGCAAGTCCACTTTTATTCTGAGGTTTTCTGGTGTGGATTCAGTTGCTGAGAAGGTTGCTGCATTCACACTCATGAGCTTTCTCCTGTTGCCTGACAGTTTCGTTTTCTGCTGAAACAGTGTAAGGTTGTGGTTGTGCAGGGGAACGCAAGAGCTGGTCCCAGTGGAGATCCTGTGTATTAAGACAAGAGACTACAAGTTGAGGTTTGTGTAAAACAAGGAGCTCTGCGGAAAATGGAGAATACTGGAACAGGGACTAGAATACAGCAGCGAAGTGTTTGTGGAGATGTGGTCAGCTTTTTCCAAGATAATGTGATGTAATTATTAGGGATTTGTTGCAGAAGTCTGGAGGCCCTTCATGCATGGATCACTTTGGTCCTTTCTTCGTTAAGTGGAAAGAGCAGAATCTTTCTTGGTAGGCTGCAGGTGGACGAGCGTGCTTTTGTCATCACAGCCATTTGGGTATGGAGTAGACTGGGAAGACCAAAACAACTGTTTTGACAGCGTGAGGCTGTGTGAGGTCACATTGCCAGGTGTTCATCAATGATCTTCTCCTGCATACATTACGTCCGTTTTCCTGGATTCATCTTTAGCCAGCTTCTCTTCAAGTGCAATGTGGTTTTAAGTAGGTACTGAGAAAATGGAGTTAAGTGGTGGTGACCAGCACAAAAGAGTAATAGAACTTGGAGTGTCCTACGTGTGTTGATGACACTTCATCCAGCCTTTCGGCATCTTCTTATAATAGTATAAAACAAGAGGGAGCAAAACAGCACTGTGGACATCTGCAAGATCCATAGATAGAAGAAGAAATAAACCTGGTTTTACAGTATGCAGGAAAAAGCTAGATTCACATGAGTTTGTGTGTTCACCCATTTAGTCTCTTGAATACAGTAGCATTTAGTTCATAATGGTACCAAACCACTGTCTGCGTTTACCTTTGGCTAAGGACTTTCTGAGAAATAATAGTTCCAAATAGTGACAGCTTGTTAGCTGAATGAGTGGAGGTTTGGGTTTTTTTTCTTTTAGAAAAAGATTAACTAGTTCTGTGAGGGTTTGATGCCTTCTTTCTTGTTCTGAGTGGTAAGTAGTCACACAGTTATGGATAACTTCTATTATTAAGGAATGTAAGTGTGGCAGTCTATGGTCTCAGGGTGATTACAGTCCCAGTTCTTGGAAGGATAATATTTGTAGTCCATCTTTTGGCTTGTTATAGTTGTCTGCACCATTACAGATGTAGGTGAGTGTGTAGTGATTGCTATGTTGGGTGCTTGCTTTCTTACCTTAGTATGTAATACCAGTATTATTTCATAACAACAGTTTATATTTTGACTATGAAAAAGTAAAACAGCATATATTATTTGATAGTTATGATTTGTCTTCTAAACTTCCTTTGGCTATCTAAAGAGAATCCTGTCAGCAAAAAGTCTAAATGGATTTTCTGGAACTGTTGAGAAACCAGATGTTCAAAATCAACCTTTACAAAACTTGGCAGAAACGTTTTCCATAATGTTTTTTGTCTACCTGTCTTCCTGTTTTATCTGGAACCTGTTTAGTAAATTTGGTTTATCATATTTCTTACATAGAGGATTATGTGAGCATGACTTACCCATTCGACCAAAGCCAACACACCTAAAATCAGCATGCTAAAATTCCAGGAGACAAGCTCCTTTAGGTTATTACTGCATTTAATTTTGCCTAACAGCTTGAGTCCAGGAGGAGTGAAGAGCATCTCATTACGGAGTATTTTGTAATGTAGAATGTAGGGCACTTCTGGAAAACAAGGAAAGGTGGGTTCAAGCTTCCTTCCCTTGGCCCCATAGCTGTGAAAAGCAAAAGTAAATTTGCTATTGCAACATTCTTTTAAAAGGATGACTCTGCCTCTTTTTTAGGTACCTGTCCTGAGCTGGCTATTCTGAATCCTATATGGATGAGGGTTTTCTGTGAAGCCTGTTGAGATTGAATTTTGCACTCCCTTAGCTGCCCAAACCAAATCTACCCCACTGGTTTTGACACGTGCTTCTGAAGAACTCTTGTAATTATGACTTAATTAGACATCATTCCAAAGGTTCCTAGGAGTATTCGAGATTCAGTATTATCTGTGCCTTCCTCATTTTGCTGGATGATTGATTGTACTGCTATTGGCAAGTTTTTCAGTTTGTCTTGGTGAAATCAGTTCAGTCCACTAGCAGGACACTGAGACAAGCTTGTCAGAACCAATAGTTTTGGCTTTGTCCCTAACCTCCCTACAGTCACTCTTTGCATGAGTCTTTGGCTTGGAGGTCACCTTCTCTTGTCTGCCCTTAATACAAATGTTTTTTGTTTTCTTGAATCCTTTTATATCTTTACATGTCCTGTCATCAGTGATTATTTTCTTTATGTTTCACTCCTAACCATTTTTTTCCCCTTACTACATCCTTCCTTTAGCTTTCAAGATCTTGTGTTAGTCTTTAAAATACCAGCATATAAAATAGCCATAAATATGTAGTTCCATAAAATAACCACCTTCTTTTTTGTTTCATTAGCCTTTTTAACTTTGCAGATCTGTAACACTAGTCCCTCTCCTTTCCCCCCTCCTCACCCCAGATCCTGTTAAATCATAGAATCATAGAACCATTAAGGTTGGAAAAGACCTCTAAGATCATCAAGTCCAACCATCAACTAACACCACCATGACTCCTAAACTAGGCCCTGGAGTGCCACGTCTGTACCTTTTTTGAACGCCTCCAGGGTTGACAACTCCACCACCTCTCTGGGCAGCCTGTTCCAATGCCTAACCACTCTTTTGGTAAAGAAATTCTTCCTGATGTCCAATCTAAACCTCCCCTGATGCAACTTGAGGCCATATCCTCTCGTCCTATCAGTAGTTTCTTGGGAGAAGAGTCCAGCACCTGCTTCCCTACAACCTCCTTTCAGGTAGTTGTAGAGAGCGAGGTCTCCCCTCAGCCTCCTCTTCTCCAAGCTAAACAGCCCCAGTTCTCTCAGCCGCTCCTCATAAGACTTGTTTTCTAGACCCTTCACCAGAAGTGGTTCTTGGCTGTTTTACCTGGTGACCTGCTGGCAGACCTGAGTTCTGCTGTTCATTTTCCCCCCTTGAATTCTGTGTTTCTTATGCTTTTTTGGTTCTACTCTTACTTTTCAAAGTGCTCCTTTACACAGCATAGGCACTCCCCCTCCTCCAGTATGTTAGAGTGCCTTGGAGAAGAGTGTCTTTCACCTCTTCCGCTTCTGTATGTCCTTACTTACCTTATCGTGGTGGGTTGACCCTGGCTGGGTGCTAGGTGCCCACCAAAGCTGCTCTATCACTCCCCTCCTCAACTGGACAGGGGGATAGAAAATATAACAAAAAACTCGTGGGTCGAGATAAGGACAGGGAGAGATCACTCAGCAAATACCATCACAGGCAAAAGAGACTTGACTTGGGGAAATGAGTTTAATTTATTACCAATCAAATCAGAGTAGGATAATGAGAAATTAAAACAAATCTTAAAACACCTTCCCTGCACCCCTCCCTTCTTCCCAGGCTCAACTTCACTCCTGATTTTCTCCACCTCCTCCCCATCCCTGAGCGGCGCAGGGGAACGGGGGTTGCAGTCAGTTCATCATACATTGTCTCTGCTGCTCCTTCCTCCCCACACTCTCCCCCTGCTCCAGCGTGGGTCCCTCCCATGGGAGACAGTCCTTCACAAACTTCTTCAACGTGGGTCCTTCCCACGGGCCACAGTTCTTCATGAACTGCTCTAGTGTGGGTCCTTTCCATGGGGTGCAGTCCTTCAGGAACAGACTGCTCCAGCGTGGGACCCCCACAGGTCCTGCCAGGAGCCTGCTCCAGCGCGGGTGTGGAATAATTGCTGGAAGTGACCTAGAAATTAAACTTATATTCACATTTTAAAGAAAGGTACAGGATTGAAGAAGCTTCCAGGGTAGAGTGCGGCTGACATGCAAGGAATCCATTCCATGGAAGTTCCCTAGGCCTGTAACCTTAGATGTTAGCTACACCAGGGGAACTTGGTGTGCCGACTCTAAGAGGAACTGCACGGAGGGTGGAGCGGAGCGGAGACACCACGGCCAGGCTCTGTGATACTAGAGGAACTTGAAAGTACCATGGAACAATGATAAGCTGCATAGTTACTACCCTGGGCCAACGGCCTGTCATGCTTTTGACAAAATCCTGTCCTTTTGGTGAACTTTGCTCATTATAATATCATTATAATACCGAAACACACCTCCATCCCAAAAGCTACCCGCCTCTCATTTAGGCGGTAGCTGGGCAACAAGATTCAAGCTATTCAGTTACTAGTAGTAGATGCGTTTTGAAACTCGTAACTATAGAACCCTCACCAGGTAATTATTGTTTTGTATTAGGAAACTAATAGAAACTGGATGAAACAATGAAGAATCAAATAGAGAAGTTTTGTTTGAGTCTTGTAACTATAGAAATGTTGCTTGGATATCCCCTTACCATCTTGATTTGAATAACCAATAGACATCAGTAGAAGTGACCAATGATTATTTTGGGATATGAATATTGAATCGAAGAAACCAATCATAGCAAAGATACGTATGACTAGAGTCACTCAAGCTCCACCTGAAAGGTAAAAATAGTATAAATATAGCTTAAGAGAGAGAGGATGTTAGGGAAGACACCATCATTGTGTGCCACTCTGACTTCTGGGATCAGTTGACGGGCTGAGCCTCTCTTCCCCCCCATCAGGACGCCTTTGGGTGAGATTTGAACACTTGGTCATACCAAGTGCCTCTGCGCGCAACTAAGAAATCTCTATAGAGTCGCTTTACATCTTCTAATGCGTTTGTAGCCAAGCAGTATTACTCATAGTCTTGGTATTTGCACGTGCTTTGCAGACAGCTATTTTATTCCCGGCAATCCAAAGAACCTGTGTACCTGTTGCTTTAATAAACTGCACTATTCATCAATCTAGCTGTGATAGTTCTCATTGAACGCGACCAAACTCTTTAACGGTGGCTGTGGTAGTTCATGGAACGTGACTAGACTGAATCACGTCGGTATTTGTGCATCCGTAATCGTGATAGTTCAGTGCACTGAACACGACCGGACTTATAACGACAATTTGGGCTGCTTTAGCCTTCAATGCAACAGCGGGCTTCCCACGGGGTCACAGCCTCCTTTAGCATCCACCTGCTCTGGTGTGGGATCCCCCATGGGCTGCAGGTGGATATCTGCTCTACCATGGACCTCCATGGGCTGCAGGGGGACAGCCTGCCTCACCATGGTCTTCATCATGGGCTGCAGGGGAATCTCTGCTCTGGCACCTGGAGCACCTCCTGCCCCTCCTTCTTCACTGACCTTGGTGTCTGCAGGGCTGTCCCTCTCACATATTCTCACTCCTCTCTCTGGCTGCAGTTGCTGTTGCGCCTTTTTTTCCCCCCCTTCTTAAATATGTTATCCCAGAGGTGCTACCACTGTCGCTGATGGGCTTGGCCTTGGCCAGCAGCGGGTCTGTCTTGGAGCCGGCTGGCATTGGCTCTATCAGACATGGGGGAAGCTTCTAGCAGCTTCTCACAGAAGCCACCCCTGCAGCCTCCCTGCTACCAAAACCTTGCTATGCAAACCCAATGTACTTATTTACTTCTATGATTTTAGCATTTCCTTTTTTCACATATAATTCCCAGTTCTTTCTCCCCACCCTGTCATATGTCTGACTGATTCTTACATCTCGCCTTCAATGTCTTCTCATAACTCCAAAATTTGAGTACTTCCTTTTCTGGCATTTCCCTCTACTTGTATTTTTCTCCCATTTTCTTTTTTTTTTTTTGGTTCTGTTGTATTAATAGTTTCATGTTTTACTCTGCTAGGTTTGTAAATTCAGTGGTGTCTTTCTGGACACATCTTCCATATCTAACCCATCATTAAAAATAATTATTTTTAATAATTAAGCCCCAAATACACATATTTCATTTAACAACCAAAACTAATGCCTCCTTTTCAGATATTTTGCAAGACTGAGGGCAAGACATGAGTGGACAAACCAAAGGAGCAATTAAAAGAGATTAATGGGCAATACATTCATTTGAATGTCTATTTCTGTTTTCCCTTGAAGGTATTTAATATATATATTTTTGCCATCAAGTTTGAAAAATTGGGGTACATTATTTTTTCAAGAAGTAGCTAATGCTATTGACCACTTTAATGTGTCTTCAAATGTATTAGAACTCATCTAAGAGTTTTGTGTTGAAGTTTACATAGTTTAGTAAAAATCAACAGTAACTATTTTATCATTTTTGGCTCTATTATATGAAACCTGACATGATGTACGGTATAAAGTATAAACACTGTCAGACTGGCCAGATAACTCATTTTGGGTAAAAACAAGCTGCTGTTGTGGTTTACTGCATCGTATGTAGTTTCCTTAAACTGTACTACTATATTACTAGTTTAATAATGCAAATATGTACATATCAGGGTGTAGGCTCTGGAGATGAACAGTTGTAGCTTCAACTTTTTAAAATGTTTGTATCAAATCAGGTTTCAAAGCTGTTTAGTATTTGAAATGTATTTAGAATACTGAAAAATATTTTAATGTAAAATAATATTAAATCTGATTGTATAAAGCAGATACAAAATAGGCAAAAAGATTAGGTTGCATTGTACAGAATATGTTTTCTTAATAGCTGCAATTTATATTTGCTCACTTTCTATGTAAGGCATGAGTTTTCTAGTGGGAAAATAACATACACTGTCTGAGATCTTCCTGATGCTGACTTTTCAATAAGAAAAAAACCTGTAGTTGATGGCTATGAAATACTAAATATGGGAGGAAGAGCTGTTCTGTTTTTATCCTGTAGTATTAGCAAATATAAAGTTGAAATGTATGCATGGAGCTCTGTGTCTGCTCAGACTTTGTCAAATATGTATGCATATTTCAGCTGTGTCCCAAATAATACACTGTAGCGTTGTGAACTGCTTGGACTCGTATGAGAATGGGAACGGAAGGTTATACAAGTCAACATCAGAGTACAGTATGTTGCTATATGTTACGCTACTCCATATGCTATATTTGGAAAGCTTATAGAGTAAGTAGTACAGTACATGGTATACACTGGCAAACTCTTCTAGTGGAAGTGCATCTTTTGTAATGATTTTATTGTTTAATAACTATCTGCCGTGTTCTGGACACTGTAATGTGTGTTTGTGCAGGTTTTCACTAGCCAGACAGATGAAGTCAAGCACTTCCTGAGAAGCCAAGCAAAACTGTCTCCTACCATCAGCCAGAAGCCTAGCTGGTTTTTTTAGCTCCATCTTGACAAATTACACAATTATGGAAAGAACTGAAATAGGACTAGAAAGAGGACTAAGTACTAAGTAAGTCCTTAGGGAAATTCTGTTAAAGCCCCTTTCTGGTTCCCTATTTAAGAATAGGGACATCTTTTCAGCTACTTGTGGTGAAGTTTGAACATGCTGTTTCTGTGGAGGAGCCTATTTAGTGATTCAAACCCCTGTGATTTCAGGGAAGAGTGTGCATCTTTGATCCAGCGATGAGCATGCTAGCTGTGATGCAGAGGGGTTTGGCTTCTGGAGTACAGGAAGGTACTGCGGTCTAACACGTCACAATTTTCACTGTTATATACCAAGTAGTATTAAGGAACTTGTGCAAAGGTGCCCACACATGAATAACTCAACTGGGATAAAGTTATGCAAAAATGTCTTATGTGGGCCATTGTGTTTCTTCAAATGGGCTTTCATAGTGTTAGGTACAATCTTGATGAAATACCTGCTTTGGTGTGAGGATTGGTGAAATATGAATAAACCCTGTGTGGACTTTGGAACAGAGAATCCTTGAGAGATTCTATGACTCACTATTGGCATGGACCTCATTCAAGATGCTACATGTTATATTAGGCACTTCATGTTATTTAGAAATGCTGGAGGAAATATCTTGAAGTTTGAGTCATTAGAAATAGCATTGGTAGCAGATGGACAAGAGAAAATACTGTAGAAAAGTTGATTGCGTGAGTCTTTGATTTCTTGCAAGCATGTAGTGCAGGCTGAGCAAGGTCTTCCAACTCTGGCAAAAGGTTTTGCCATTGAACTGTGTAGCTGAGCACAAACCCGGTATTTGGTGTCTGTTCATGACTATCAGACGGTCTTCGGAGAATTTCAGTCTATACACTGAAAGCAAGAGCAGATAACTGTCCTTCATGAGCAGCCGATCTTGAAACAGACTGCCTTGGCAGTGCTCCCAAGACTCCGATTCACTTAGTCTCCGCCTAAAGAACTGAAGGCCATCTTCCTGATAATTAAGAGGGAACAAGTTGTCTGGATTTTATCCAGCTTTGGATTTTTAGGCTGGTGTCCTGAGCAGTTAGTGATTTGTGTTAGGTAGTGGACCATTCAAAAGCCATTATCCAATAAATCTGGTAGATTGGAGGGGAATTTCTTCGATTTTTGGTTTGTTGCATGTGAGGAAATCTCAAGAATATTCATGTGTCTGTGATTGCCAGACGTTTTTTCTGAGCATACATACTTTTATTCTAGTTTGGATAGCATTTGTAATGTAAATGCTTTGTCTAAAATAGTAATAACATGGAATTGCAAGATATCAGGCATTCTGTTTATTAATTCGCCTAATGATGCCTAGATAAAGTTTCAGTTTAGCGACCCTATCAGGTGTAGGCGTTTCACAGATGCCTTCTTTTTGACAGTATCATGGGAAATGATAGCCCCAGCAATCATGCTTTGTTCCAAATTAGCTTATTTTTGAAGTAAACTTAACTCCTTGAAATAGTTTCAGGGTTTTGCACAAATGGTGGATCTCTGTAGCAGAGCCAGTTGGTACTGCCTTATTACAGAATCACAGAATGGTTGGGGTTGGAAGGGACCTCTGCAGATCATCTTGTCCAATCCCCCTGCTTGAGCAGGCACACCTAGAGCAGAGTGCACAGGACCGTGTCCAGGCGGGTTTTGAATGTTTCCAGAGAAGGAGACTCCACAACCTCTCTGGGCAGCCTGTTCCAATGCTGTGTCACCCTCACAGTAAAGAAGTTTTTTCTCATGTTCAGGTGGAACTTCCTGTGTTCCAATTTGTGCCCATTGCCCCCTGTCCTGTCATTGGGCACCACTGAAAAGAGTCTGGCCCCATCTTCTTGACACCCACCCTTCAGATATTTATAAGCAGTAACAAGATCCCCCCTTCAGTCTTCTCTTCTTCAGGCTGAACAAACCCAGGTCTATCAGCCTTTCCTCATAAGAGAGATGCTCCAGTCCCCTGATAATCTTTGTGGCTCTCTGCTGGACTTGCTCCAGCAATTCCCTGTCCTTCTTGAACTGGGGAGCCCAGAACTGGACACAGTACTCCAGATGTGGCCTCACTAGGGCGGAGTAGAGGGGGAGGATAACCTCCCTCGACCTGCTGGCCACACTCCTTTTGATGCACCCCAGGATCCCGTTGGCCTTCTTGGCCACAAGGGCACAGTGCTGGCTCATGGTCAACTTGCCGTCCACCAGCACTCCCAGGTCCTTCTCAGCAGAGCTACTTTCCAGCAGGTCAACCCCCAACCTATACCGGTGCATGGGGTTGTTGCTCCCCAGGTCCAGGACCTTACTCTTGCTTCTGTTGAATTTCATTTGGTTCCCCTCGGCCCAGCTCTCCAGCCTGTCCAGGTCTCGCTGAATGGCAGCGCAGCCTTCTGGCGTGTCAGCCACTCCTCCCAGTTTGGTATCATCAGCAAACTTGCTGAGGGTACACTCTATCCCTTCGTCCAGGTCATTGATGAATATATTGAACAGGACTGGACCCAGTACAGACCCCTGGGGAACACCGCTAGTTACGGGCCTCCAACCAGACTCTGCGCCGTTGATCACAACCCTCTGAGCTCTGCCATTCAGCCAGTTCTCAGTCCACCTCACTGTCCACTCATTTAACCCACGCTTCCTAAGCTTACCTATGAGGATGTTATGGGAGACAGTGTCGAACGCCTTGCTGAAGTCAAGGTAAACAACATCCACTGCTGTCCCTTCATCTACCCAGTCAGTCCCGCCATCATAGAAGGCTATCAGGTTGGTCAAGCATGATCTTCCCTTGGTGAATCCATGTTGACTACTTCTGATAACCTTGTTTGCCTCTGCATGCCTGGAGATGACCTCCAGAATGAACTGTTCCATCACCTTTCCGGGGATGGAGGTGAGGCTGACTGGCCTATGGTTTCCTGGGTCCTCCTTCTTGCCCTTTTTGAAGATTGGCGTGACATTTGCTTTCGTTCAGTCCTCAGGCACCTCTCCTGTCCTCCATGACCTTTCAAAGATGATGGAGAGTGGCTTGGCAGGAACATCCACCAGCTCCCTCAGCACTCGTGGGTGCATCCTGTCAGGGCCCATAGGTTCATGAGGATCCAGTTTGCCTAGGTGATCCCTAACCCAATCCTCCTCAACCAAGGGGAAGTCCTCCTTTCTCCAGATTTTCTCTCTCGATTCTGGGGGCTGGGATGCCTGAGGGCCAGCCTTAGCAGTAAAGACTGAAGCAAAGAAGGCATCCAGTAACTCCGCCGTCTCCGCATCCTGTATATCGTGCATGGAATCAGATAATCTCATCTCATTGTGCACTCAGATAGAGGAGAAAGTTGGTTTCCTTTCTCTGGGTTGTTCTTCAGTCTTTATGTTTACTTACAGCTCTTCAATCTCATCTTCCATGTGGTCCAGTCAAAAGCAGGTCTAGAAATAATATGGGACTTGATAGTTGCAAGCATCGGAGACCAGGACCAGTTATTTCTCATTACTGCCATCGCACAGGGTTGCTTTTTTTTAAATAAAAGCTACTTATAAAATTGGGATTTTGGGGTGCCGGGCTGTCTTGCTAGTTCCTCCTGCAGTGGTAGGAACTGGTGAGATGTTAAAAAAATGGGTTTCTGTGTCAGAAACTTTGGAGGGCCAGTAGTATTTGCAGTCTAGTTTGGAACTATCACCTGCCATGCAAGGAGTCTCTGTGCACCATGTTTCTAACCTGTGTTTAGTAGGTGAAGAGAAGTACGTCCTGACAAAACGGAAAAAGATCTCACACTGCCATTAAGTCACCTTAGTAATTTTTGCATGGCTGAACTAGGGAAGTGACATTCTTGCTGTATGAGGGGATGGGCATAGCTGTTGTAGTTAGGGATGTTTGTAGGGATGTATGGCACACTGGCATAGGTACAGTGGCTAGAGATGGTCTGTTTTCACACTGCAGCCTGATAGTCCTGCTGGCAAAACTGTAGCCTTGATTTGCCCTGAATGGGATAAAGAAATATTTCCACAGCTCTTTTTCTCTTGCAAAATTCTTTGTAATATGCTTTATGACTCAGGGGTTCTCTGCTTTGGAAGGGGTACACACATATTGATTGTTTTTCCTGCCATGTTTTGAGTATAATACGTTATTTTATTATTATATATGAATTTTCATTCATTTCATTATTGATAGCTTCTTATTTCCTGACACATCAAGGGAATAGATAGAGCACGACTAACACTTCTTGTGAGTATACAATTACTGACTGTATATTAATTTGCATTTTAGAATTCATTCATATCTGAAGTGACTGTATTTCTGGTTTTGAATATAAAACACATTTACTAGCTGAAAACCAGAAAGTTGACTTTCCTTGGAATGAAGAGTTAGAAATTGTAAATGCTTACCTCTTCTTGCTGGCAAAGCAATCCATCTAGAGTTGTGTGCAGTTTTCAGTGCATGTGTATTTTATTAGTGCACTGCCTTTTGACAACTCAGATTTTTCCTACAAATACTTTGGGTTGATGTATTTGGGCTTGTTTGTGTTTTTGTCCATCTTGGGGAATTATGTGAAACATAACCCTCAGTTGGAAAAACTGAATAAAAATAGTTTTGCTTAGTTGAGCTTAGCAACCAATGGAGAAATATGTCCAGTGTTTGTATCACTTTTTTTTAATGCCATAATTATGCATGGGATGAAATAGGTCCCTAAGAACGGTATTAGGACTGCTTTTTGAGCAGTGAGGTGAGTGTTGCGTTCAGCAGTGACATGTAGCAAAATGTGGCAGGGCATTTGAGCATGATAAAGTCACCATGTACTGCGTGGAATGAGCTGGAGAGGTAGAAAAATAAAATACTGAACACTATGAGTATTGCAGCCACCAGCAGTGGAATGGTTCAGAATAATTAACGTCTGTGGTGCCAGTCAAGCCTTAGACAAAAGAGATGGGTACCACAGACTGCCTTCCTGGAATATACAAAATGAATAAAGAAGGTGTGCTATTGCATGAGCAACCTGGCATCATCATCAGATGATGAGTTTCTTTGTTTTCCAAGAAATATAGACTAAATGGAGAAGTGGGGGAACCAGTCTTGCAGCTTGTTATAACTAGCAAGACTCATCTCAAGAGGGATAGGATTTTTCTCAGCCAATTAGTCACATTTTTAATTAATCTCATCTTAATGTGGACATGTAATACGGGTCAGATGAATCACTTCATAAATGTGCCAGTTTCTCTCCATTGACTGTAATTGGAATCCAGATGACTTCTGCAGATGTGGATGTCTACATAAGAGGCATCTCATTTAGTTTTAGATGTTTTATGTCATTGGGATTCTACATGTGCCAAACCCCAATGTTCATGTCGTGAAATTCAGTGGACTGTAGTAATGTCAGAGACCAAATTTCAAAAACAGAAGTAAAATGTATCAAGTTTTTCCATGAGACATCTCGTGGTATCCACTTAGAAATTAATATGTTACTAGACTATAAAGTCTGTAAGACAGGCTGCTGAAATAACCAAAGAAGGAAAGGAAATTCTGTATTTAAAACTGAAGAGCCACAGCGAGCCAAATGAAAGATGCATCCTTGATTATGGCAAAAAGATAAGCCAAGGCAAAATAAGTACAGAGTTGTAACCAGAAGGGTAAGTTTCTCATCACAGATGATAAGAATAAATAATTTTAAAATTTGGGCAGGTGGGCACTAGCCAGGAGAAACTGCAGTTCTTAAACATATTGTCCGTAGTTAGTGATGAAGAAATATTTAATGAAGGCACCTGCTGATAATAGTTAATGAGACTGACTGAAATGAGCTTCTAGCAGAGAAGAGTGCAAGTTAGAGCGGAGACACTAGATGACACAGAAGGGCTCAGGAACATACTCTTGTTCTGGACTGATCCTGCTTCAGGCTATGTGAAAGGGACTGATAAGATGATTCAGGGTGGGCATGGATGAGGCTAAATTCAGTTTCTTTTGTATGGTCTGGAAGACTTAAATGTTCAGCCAGGCTCTCTGAGACCTGTCAATTCTGGGATAACAACATCAAAGCTATTAAATTAAATTCCTGTTTTGTGTAATTTTTTTAATGTAGAGATCTTACCAGCAGTAAGCACAGGATGTAACCGTACCTCAGGTTGAGACAGATTATTCATACATCCAGCAGTGTGCTGTCCTGTAATACAGATTTGCTGACTCCCATGTACACATACATGCACTAGGGCACAAAGGCTGATACCAGCTGAAACAAAGTAGTGATTTACATTATGATGGGTTATGGTGCTTACTTGGCATGTTATTATTGTCGCTATTTAAATAAAATCCCCTAAACTTTATTTCAGACAAGTCTGAAGTAACTATAGTACCATAAAACAGTTAGTAGGAACATTTTGTTTATGTAGAGGTAAAATATTATGGTTGTTCAACAGATTGCAGACTTCCTTTTGTGGGCATTTCTAATTACTTGGGACCAAATCCAGTTCCTAGTAAACTTGGTAGGAATCTTTCAGTCAGTTCCAGAGGGACTTGTGTCAAATTTCTTTAAGTTTCTGAAGATGCCAAGTTTTATAAAGTTGACATTTTAGTGTTTGCTGGGTGCCTGATATGGTGAGGACCAAGACTTCCTTTGGGATTCTGTATAATATGTGCAATGGTATGCTCTGCCATGAAATCATCTTACGTGCTTGGGGTAATGATGATGTTAATGGGTCTACCTGGTCACTACTTTAGAAATTGTTTGCATAATAATATAGGAAATATGGGGAATAAACAAGAGGACCTGAAATCTTAATCCATGAGCAACAGTGTGACTGAACTAGCATAGCAAAGATGCGGTGGGAGGAAAGGGAGGAGGAAGAGGCTGTTGCTGTTGTGTATTGGGTTCAGACACTTGCGCTGTGACCCAGCTGTAGAGGGAGTTGGACATACTGATGCTCTGTGAGTAATACTAAAAGGGGAGAAGCTCATGGGCTCCATTGTTATGCAAGCACTGCACAGACCACCAAACAGATCAGGTAGGTGGGGATTTTATTGGCAGAGTACAGGGGATGGTGATGATGGGAGATTTTAATTAATGAGTCATCTGTTAGAAACCAATAAAGGAGAATACCAACTGCCCAACGTGTTTTGCAGTACACTTACGACCAAATTTTGAGACGGTGGGAAAAGCAATCAAGGGGGAACCTATTCTATTTGATACCAACTCTAAGGGAGAAACTGTTCAAGAATAGGGACAGAAAAGGCAGCCTGAGTGAGAATTATCTTGGGATGACAGAGCTTACATTTCGGAAAGGGAAAGAGGTTGAGTAAAAGAATCAGAACAACAGGTTTCAAGGGGATATGAGAGGACTGTGGGCATAATCTCTTTGGAAAGGAGTCTGGAGAAAAGAAGTTAAAGGAATTGGTTGTTCCTCAAAGAAAAAATATAAAGAGAAAAAAAAGCAAATTGAGACAGCACAGGAGAAGGACAAAAAGCATAGTAAAATAAATCTGTCTAAAATATAAGCACCTCATTTATATCAAGCACAAGAAGAAACCATGNGTGAACAAGAAAAGGCTGTGTACAAGAAAGAACATGAGGAGTAACAGAAATTGTTCTGGAAGTATATTTCTGGTAAGAGCATGTTCCAGGAAAGTGTTGCTCTGCTGCTTAAAAGAAGCACATCAGCCTTCACCAGTGGTATTAAGAGCATATGGAAAACTCAGCTGAGAATTGAGAAAGGGCAAATCAGAGAGTACTTAATGTGTTAGGTGTTCCCAGGTTAGCTGTGCCTGAGACACACTATACTTGGAAACTGGAAGAATTGGCTAAATCAGTCTCAGCCCTGTTAGCAGTTACCATTGAGAGTCTGAAGAAGAAAAATGAGAGAGTGTGAAAAAAACAGAAAAATAGAAGAACTGATCCTTAAAAGGGTGGGGGAGCTACAGAGGGAAGAGGCCTATCACAGATTTACAGATCATTTTTGTTCCTAGAGAAATTACAGATAAATATTCAAACATTTTGTAAGTACCTGGAGGAAAGTAACAAACAGCAATCAGCATGGGTTTGTTGGAACTATCTAATACCCTATAATGAGAGATTAAAGCTTGTGGATAAAAGAAAAGGAGCAGATGTCCTACATTTTCACTTTAAGAAACTTCTAATGCTGTCTGGCAAGACTCCCCTATAAACAAGCTATGGAACATCAAGCAGTGTCTTAACGTAAGTTGCATGGGATATAGCTGCAAACTGGTTGGATATGGTAACCCCCAAACAGCTACTGCTGTTTCACTGCCATGTGTGTATTCTGCAAGAGTTTAGTTTAGACACTATTCTGTTTTTTCAGTAGTAATCTGGATTATGTATTAGACAAAACAAAGTTGAGAATGGATTGGAAGGATGCCAGAGAACAGGATTAGAATTGAAAATGATCCTGACACATTGGAGAAATGGCTTGGGGAAGAAGGTAATATTTAATAGGTGTAAGTGCATGGTACTACATCTGGGCAGAATAGCCATATACATAACCACAGCTGGTTAAGCAGTGGGTTTTGAGAACGATATGTAAGTCATGAATGTTACATGACTAAACACAATCAAGCTGTTGGCAAAAAGGTATGTATGGATGAAAAAGACATATAGCCTGCAAAATGAGGGGAGTAATTAATCTGTTGTACTGAGTACTCTGCTCAGCTCAAATATTGGGTCCAGTTTTGAGCATCACACTTCAATAAAGATAGGGCTAATTGGAGGGATTTCAGAGAATGGCAATGAGGATAGTTAGAGAGCTGAAAAACATGACTTGTAAGGAAAAAAAAAATGAAGAACCAGAGTTATTTACCCTAAAAAGTAAAAGATAGATAGGAGAGAAACGTTTTCAAGTATGCAACCGCTCCCCCCAAAAAAACCCCAACCAAACAAAATAAAACCCCAAAAACCCCACCAAACCCCAAACCCCCAAACTACCTTGACCTTACACAGATGAAGGGAATGATCTGATCTCTGCATCCAGTATGGATAGCTTAAATTCTAACACGAAACTTCAGAAAAAAAATTCTGATAGTAAGGTAAGATCACTTAGAACAGGTTAGGTGAGAAATTTATAAGTGTATTAGAGGTCTTTTAAAACACAGAAAACATATCCAAAAATGATACAAGTGTAGCTTTGTTTCACCGGCAGTTTGGAGATGACCTGCTATGGACTCTATCAGCAGTATCTTCTGTGTTTCTCTATTGAGTGTGGTACATTACTGCGTATTATTACTGTGCCACACAATGCATTTTCTGTTCTGTAAATCTCGTGATACATTATTGTACTTTGAATTAAGATTATACTTTTTTTTATTTCAGTGTGTGCAGAAGCTTACAATCCTGATGAGGAAGAGGATGACACAGAATCTAGGGTATTTAATGCTTTGAGTCAAATACTTCTTTTTTTCAGTTCTTAGGCATTAAATTTAGGAAGAAAAATGTAACCAGCATTACCATTCCTTTCCAAAATCATCCTTATTATAATATACTTTAATAATCTCTTGGGTTTTCATGTTAAAAGAACATATAAAATTTCTCTGTAATAGTCACCCATGTAGGACCTGATGTGATTATTATTCTAAATTACCACATTTTTGATGGTCTGTTAAAGAAACATTTTTGTGCAATGATATTTGCTCAGAGAGCGCCTGTTCCTAAAAGTGCTTATTTAGTGTCCTCATAATCTTGCAGTAGTTTCCTCGATATTCTAGTATTTTTCATAAGGCAGAAAAAAGGTAAATTATAAAATCGCTAAGATTTTTCAGATGTACAATGCAATCATTAATGAACTGTATTTATTTCTTTTACTTATATCACCCTTTTAAAGGCATTTACTTAGCTTTTAATACGAAATAGCATAAGTATGACTTTTCAGACAAGTTTAAATTCTCTAAATATTCTACCTAATTTCTGGCTTGTAAAACTGTCAAAAAGGTTATCGTATAGTATCACAGCTTTGAAACCTGGTGTATCTTTCTAAGCATATGAGTTGAATGAACAACTTGATAGATACATTAATCAGACATCGGTAATTTAGTAAATCTCTGGC
Source organism: Fregata magnificens (assembly GCA_013389945.1). Taxonomy (NCBI): domain Eukaryota; kingdom Metazoa; phylum Chordata; class Aves; order Suliformes; family Fregatidae; genus Fregata; species Fregata magnificens. The sequence continues at coordinate 21,245 of WAAD01010418.1, read as the reverse complement.
TCACTCGGATAGTGTCAAGTGTGTTGTTTACTCTGTAAAACTTTTGACATAAATTTAACACAGATACTATTTCACAAAATATTCTTTGGGAAGTAGTCATGGCAAATGGCTAAATGTAACAGTGGTGCTTTTTATAAAACATGCATGCTCCAAATATGATTAGAGAGTAGTAGTGTAATGTTTATGCAGTAATAGTTGAGATAAAGGTATCCAGAATGGCTTGCAGAAATGAAGTGGATTCTACAAATGTAAAGATCTTGCTAGCTTAAATACAGCAGTGCTTCATTTGCTAATGCTATGGTGATATGTTATCATTGCGTGTTTATTCAAATCCTGAAGGTTTTGAAATGAAAGTGTTATGAAACATGGCCAAAATATTGTGTGAAATGCTTAGCTGAATTAGCTCAGTCCTTCAGCTAGTGCTGCTATATGATAACCACTCTAAAGGTTTTTCTATTATATTCCTCAGATTATTCACCCTAAAACAGATGATCAAAGAAACAGACTGCAGGAGGCATGCAAGGACATTCTTCTTTTTAAGAACCTAGATCCGGTAAGAGATTCTTTGTAATGAACAACATTTAGCAGTGCTGCTAAGAATTAATTCTCTTGAACTTTTGAACAGAAGTTTACAGATTTGGTTTTTCTAAGCTCTTATGTGTGCTTTCTTGATGATTTCATAAACTCCAGAAATGCCTTTTTTATAACTGATACATCATATATATAGAGCCTTTTGTTCACCACCACAAATTATAGCCTTGAAGTACATTAATATGAATGTATACATTAATGTGATTGTAAAGTATTGTATTTTCTTATTTTCTTATTTTAAATCTTCTTGCTGTACATTGATGTATATAAACTCGTCAGTTAACTGGAACGTTTAAGTTGTTTCTGCTAGTTACTTTTTATCATCCAAAAGTGTGCTGAGTGTTCCATCAAAACCTAAAATTACCCCCAAAGCCTACAGTTGAGCTATAGATGTAATTGAACAAGCAAGTTATGAAATAGAGGGAAAGAGAAAGGCTAATAGTGAGGTGTTTACATTATTATTTCTCTTAATACAGATACCATAAAAATGCTACAGATAGTTTTCATCTATAATTTCCTTCTATTGCCTATAAAAACAATTATGGGCTTTTAAGAAAGCTTAAATGCAGTCAGTGAGTTATCTGGATCAGACAAAGGTGATAATGCTACAAGAAAGCACAGGGTTGTTTAAGGGAAAAGGCGAGTGTATCAATCAAAACATGCATACTGAGGCTGGGATGACTCACAGCACACCAGATGCCTTCTCAAGAGGATAGATTCAGTGCTGTCAGGGGAGAGAGCATGGGGGAAAGGGAAATAATTATGTAGAGTTTTAAGCATGAGAACAAAAAGTTTTAAATTTGATTCAGGAGGGAGCTAATGGAAATACCAGCCTGCAGCTCTGTTTGGAAGTCAGGTGCTGTTACAGAGAATGCACGTTAATTCATGCTGCAGGTTTCCAGCTCCTGCTTTTGTCTGCACAAAGGCTGAGCCCTGACCCTGGGTATCTGTTCCCAGAGAGGCCCTGAGGAGCAGTGAGTCACAGACCCCCAGCTTTGCAGAACCCTGGAGTTAGGGCTATAGGAAGGCATCAAAAGTCTCAATGTAGGTGCTAATATGTGTGCATTCTTGGGACGCTAGGGATCCTGACACTGTATCATAGAATGCTTTGGGTTGGAAGGGACCTTTAGAGGTCATCTAGTCCAACCCCCCTGCAGTGAACAGGGACACCTTTAACTACATCAGGTTGCTCAGAGCCCCATCCAACCTGACCTTGAATGTTTCTAGGGATGGGGCCTCCACCACCTCTCTGGGCAACCCGTTCCAGTGCTTCACCACCCTCATTGTAAAAAATTTCTTCCTTACATCCAGTCTAAATCTACCCTCCTTTAGTTTAAAACCATTACCCCTTGTCCCGTCACAACAGGCCTTGCTGAAAAGATTCTCTCCATCTTTCCTATAGGCCCCCTTTAAGTACTGAAAGGCCGCAATAAGGTCTCCCTGCAGCCTTCTCTTCTCCACGCTGAACAACCCCAACTCCCTCAGCCTGTCCTCGTAGGAGGCCCTCCTCTGGACCTGCTCCAACAGTTCCATGTCCTTCTTGTGTTGAGGGCTCCAGAGCTGGATGCAGTACTCCAGGTGAGGTCTCACCAGAGCAGAGCAGAGTGGCAGGATCCCCTCCCTCGACCTGCTGGCCACACATCTTTTGATGCAGCCCAGGATACGGTTGGCCTTCTGGGCTGCGAGCGCACATTGTTGCCTCATGTCCAGCTTTTCATCCATCAGTATCCCCAAGTCCTTCTCCGCAAGGCTGCTCTCAATCCCTTCATCCCCCAGCCTGTATTGATATCGGGGGTTGCCCCAACCCAGGTGCAGAACCTTGCATTTGACCTTGTTGAACCTCATGAGGTTCACACAGGCCCACCTCTCCAGCTTGTCCAGGTCCCTTTGGATGGCATCCCATCCTTCTGGCGTGTCAACTGCACCACTCAGCTTGGTGTCATCTGCAAACTTGCTGAGGGTGCACACGATCTCGCTGTCTATGTCATTGATGAAAATATTAAACAGCACTGGTCCCAGGTCAGACCCCTGAGGGACACCACTTGTCACCGGTCTCCATTTGGACATCGAGCCATTGACAACTACCCTCTGGATGCGACCATCCAACCAATTCCTTATCCACTGAACAGTCCACCCATCAAATCCGTATCTCCCCAGTTTAGAGGGAAGGATGTTGTGGGGGACCGTGCCGAAGGCTTTACAGAAGTCCAGATAGATGTCATCCATTGCTTCTCCCTTGTCCACCGATGCAGTCACTCCATCATAGAAAGCCACTAGGTTGGTCAGGCAGGACTTGCCCTGGGTGAAGCCATGCTGGCTGTCTCGAATCACCTCCTTGTCCTCCATGTGCCTTAGCATAGCTTCTGGGAGGATCTGTTCCATGATCTTCCCAGGCACAGAGGTGAGGCTGACAGGTTCATACTTCCCAGGGTCCTCCTTTCTACCCTTTTTAAAGATGGGCACAATGTTTCCCTTCTTCCAGTCTCTGGGGACTTCACCTGACTGCCATGACTTTTCAAATATTATGGAGAGTGGCTTGGCAACTACATCAGCCAATTCCCTCAGGACTCTGGGATGCATCTCATCAGGTCCCATAGACTTGTGTTCAGGTTCCTCAGGTGGTCATGAACCTGATCTTCCCTTACAGTGGGAGGGGCTTTACCCTCCTGGTCCCCATCTTGTGGTTCATCGACTTGGGAGGGGTGAGGAGAGAGGTTACCAGTGAAGACTGAGGCAAAAAAGTTCTTGAGTACCTCAGCCTGTCCTCGTCTGTTGATACTAGGTTGCCATTCTTGTTCATCAGGGGCTACGCTTTCTTTAACCTTCCTTTTCTGGCTGACATACTTGTAGAAGCCCTTCTTGTTATTCTTTGCATCCCTTGTCAAATTCAGCTTCAGCTGTGCCTTGGCCTTCCTGACCCCATACCTACACAACCGGGCAGCATCCCTATACTCTTCCCAGGATACCTGTCCCTGCTTCCACTGCCTGTGCAGTTCCTTCTTGCTCTTTAGTTTGACCAGCAGGTCTCGACTCAGCCATGCTGGTCTCTTCCCTTCCTTTCCTGATTTCTTACACCTGGGGACTGAGACCTCTTGCGCTCTATGGAAGGTGTCCTTAAAGATCTGCCAGCTCTGTTCTGTTCCCTTGTCCCTGTTTCCCAGGGGGTCCTGCTGTCTAACTCCTTGAAGAGCTGGAAGTTTGCTTTCCTAAAATTTAGGGTCCTGACTATACTCCTCGCTTTTCCCATATCCCTCAGGAGTGTGAACTCCACCAATGTGTGATCACTGCAGCCCAGGCTGCCTCCAATCTTGACTTCACTGATGAGCTCACTTGCATTGGTGACCATCAGGTCCAGTATTG
>WAAD01010418.1:0-15818 GCA_013389945.1 Fregata magnificens | reverse complement strand
TCCCTATACTCTTCCCAGGATACCTGTCCCTGCTTCCACTGCCTGTGCAGTTCCTTCTTGCTCTTTAGTTTGACCAGCAGGTCTCGACTCAGCCATGCTGGTCTCTTCCCTTCCTTTCCTGATTTCTTACACCTGGGGACTGAGACCTCTTGCACTCTATGGAAGGTGTCCTTAAAGATCTGCCAGCTCTGTTCTGTTCCCTTGTCCCTGTTTCCCAGGGGGTCCTGCTGTCTAACTCCTTGAAGAGCTGGAAGTTTGCTTTCCTAAAATTTAGGGTCCTGACTATACTCCTCGCTTTTCCCATATCCCTCAGGAGTGTGAACTCCACCAATGTGTGATCACTGCAGCCCAGGCTGCCTCCAATCTTGACTTCACTGATGAGCTCACTTGCATTGGTGACCATCAGGTCCAGTATTGCATCCCCTCAGGTAGGGGTGTCTATTACCTGGCTTAAGAAGTTATCCTCAATGCATCCTAGGAATCTCCTGGATTGCCTACAGCTCGCCGTGCTACTTTTCCAGCAGAAAGGTTTCCTAAGTAACTCCTTCATGCTGTATGTTTAATTGGTAGTTAATTACTTGTTCCACTATACTTTTTCAAGCTAAAGTTACCCAAACATTTGCCCCTTAGACTCCTGAATTATTTTTCTGCATAACTTCAGGAATACAAAGTGGTTTGTGGGCATCTGCTCTGGATGTGAAATTGCTTTATTATGTATTTTCCTTACTGTTGCTGTGTCCTGGCTTCCACTTGGTTGGACCATTGTTACATTAGCCTGCCAGTGGCATTTTGGCAGTCCCCTCTTAGTTAGTCTCTGAGCATTTCTCTCATGAGCCCTGTGACCCAATGGATTGTCATGTGCTCCTAGAATCTGCTGCGATGTTAATTTTGAGCTACTGCTTTCCTGATCCTGGCTTTACACAGTCTCTTGGTAATACCTGCTTATAGTATCAATCCTCTGGATGAGATCTGCTTTCCCTTCCAGTGAGAACTAGATCTTCTGTCTAAATAGTCATCAGCCACTTGGTCTGCAGGACAGGGATCTATTGGCTTCATATCAGCTACATTGTAATGTTGCGTAGACGTAGGGCATTAAACTGTTCCAGTGTGGGCACTTGATATAACTCTTCCAAGGAATATTGAGGGATCACTTCCGCTGTTTGTGGAGGTCTTCTCAGGACTGTGCTGTTGTCTCGATACCGTATCCCCTTGATGTTTTTAACTCCTTTTTTACTTTTTCCTTCTGAATCAGCTACTTGTAATTGCTGATAGTTCCCACAGTCTGTTCCAGGTGTTTAGCAGAAGACTCCTTAGCTGAGTCTTCCCCTTGTGGAGCTCTGCAATCCAAAGCCTTGAAATCCGCTCCTGGGATCTCCCAAGTCTTGTTTACCTCCCTTTGCTCAGATTGTCCAGTGGGTTAAGAACACTTCCTTCTGCTTCAAATCCTTCACAGACAGCATTCTGGAAAGTTGAATAAGATAATTTTTGTAAAGGAGTTTTTCATTATAATAACTTTACTCCTAAAAGGCATTGGAAAGCTACTGAGCTCTGAAGGTAGCAAGGGTATTAAAATGTAGCCTTCTTCAGTTTGGCTTGCTCCTTCTGTGGAGCCAAGATCTGTAGTCCCCAGGGGACTTCTCCCACTCCTCCTTCTTGTTCTGCTGCTAGGCAGTGACTCAAGAGCTCTGCCACTGTAGTTGCAGTAATTTAAATGTTCCTATCCCAGCTCTCTTCCTCACCTCTGCCTCTCCACCCTGCAGCACAAGCGCACGTGGTGCCAGCTGCTGCAGTTCGCTCTCTGGTGTATTAGCAAAAAAACTCCGTCATCTTGGGGAGAGAGAATATCCTCAGCTGCTAAGGTCTCTGGAACAAAAGTCAGGCTGTGTATCGATAGCGTCTCCCACTGGTTTTTTTTTTCCTTGCATTGAACTTCAGCCTCTTTCTGCTGTAGTTCTGCATATGAAAAACATTGTTTCAGAGGTCAGTGAGTTAGAGGGGAAGAGACAATGTAAAGTGCTTAACAGCTTTTCCCTGATGGCTTTTTAGGAAGGTGTCAAACACCATTCCTAGATAGGGCACCACTCTGAAATACAATATAACAACATGTCTTACGGCATCATCAGAATTGCATTCAGTCAATGATGCTAAATGGAGTCCACATTTCCTTAAAACTTTTTCCCACCCTAACACACTATGTTTTAATCTGAATGGAAGGATAAGATAAGGGTATCATTAAAGCAGAAGGAGAAGTTGCAGTAGTTAGGAGGTGACTTACAGTACTGCTCAGCATTTTAATTAAAGAGTCCATCTGAACATACAGGAGCCTTCACATAAAAGAAAAAACAGCAGAACCATTTGAATGTGAGACTAAATGAGAGAGAAGAGAAAAAGATAACCTTGAGACTTTGGGACAACTTAGGACTTTCTAAACACACACAACGCTGTCCTGAACCTGCATGTGCCTGACAGCAGTGTTTAAATATCAGATAGGTAAACTTATGGAGAAGTATTTATAAATATCAATATTTCACATATTGGCTCTGATTGAAAATAATAGCATAGTATAAAGGAACACCAGCTCTGGTACAATTCCCTGAGCAGCAGTCTATGTTTTAAAGGCTGACTCAAATTCTTTAAAGGCTGTGAAGTTACTTGAATTTTCTTGAAACTTTCTTTAACTTTGTGGATCGATGAGGATGTGACTGGTCAACTAATGTCAGTTTGGCAAGGCACTCCTGAGTTAACTCCCTTAAATAAAAAGTACTTTTAAAGAATTGATATGTTAGCATTCTTTTCACCTTTTTGGGGGCTTAATCACTTCCCATCTGGTTGCTGTCACTCAGTAACAGTTTTAGCTAGTGCGTAACAGTATTAAAAAAATTACTTGAAGAGAAGAATATGGATTGAAACATGCGCGTGCAACAACATGAGGGAAAGAGGTTTTTGCAGAGCGCTCTGGCTACTTTTTAGAGGACCAGATCAGGAAAGAAGAGAAGTTCCAGGAGCTGAACTGTGTGGGTGAGTGTATTAGAAGAGAGAAAGGTGCATTCAGATGTTTGTTTTCTTCTCCCCACGCTATTAATCTAACTGATATTAGATTAACTCATTTCTCTTTTAAAGCATCTCTTCCTGTGCTTCTTCCCAGAAAAACCTCTTCCTATTAGACCACAGTATTATGTATTGTTCTTCTCGATTGCCTGCGACACCATTGCCAGAAATCCTAATACTACTTTTATTCTCCCAGGATTGCCATGGTGTGCCAGGCTGCTTGCTCTACACGCATGCACAAAGCATGTTACCACACCTTCTCCTTCATGCTCCAGATGCTGGAGGTTACTGGCAGTGGAATCAGAAGCTGCATGCCCTCTTTCCCCTCCGCTTTCACTTTGTATAAGCCAGCAAGGGGAAAATGAGATGATGACCAGATGCCTTGGGCCATTACTGAGGATAAGCCCCAAGTCGCTATTACTGGAATTTATCTCTGTTCAGCCTAACAGCCTTTTTATCACTGGGAGGAATAGCAGCAGCAGCAGCAGCTCATCTAGTGGCCAGCGCAACCTTCTATACTTCCTTTTCACAACGCAATTCAGCAAAGTTATTCTTTTGGGTTTGTCTTTTAAGAGGAAGCTTTGCTGGGACTGATTAACCACTGATGATTTGATTTGGCTGGTATGGCCCATAGGCCAGCAGTTAAAAACCTGATGAACCTTTATCAGAGTAACAGGGTGGCTCCAGGAACTGGTACCATCAAAGCTGTGCCGCACCCTTGCACTTTTTTTCTCAAAAATTCACAAACAGTGTTAGATCATCTATTCTCTTCCAGGGAAATTTTATTTTTGAGAGCTTTGCCCTGCTGATGCTTGTAGAGAATATTTCAAATAGGTCTTGACCCTTTTCTAAAAGGTAATAAATTATACATATTATTCACAAATATGCAAGAGCAATTTCTGGGCATATTGCACTCATGCACCTGGGGAGTTATTATAAGAGAGCACAAATATTGACTAATCAATTAGAATTGATTAACTCAAAGGAAGATGAAAGAAAGCATAATGCAACTGTGTTTTATGAATAGTGGACTCTTATACTTAAGGCCAAAGTATTCCTTGAAAAGTGCTACGAACAAAAAATTCTTATAATGCTCTTACGTTCTTAAAAAATGTGGTGAAGAATTAGGGCTACAGATGTTGGAGCAATTAATGGGAAAATAAATAAATAAATAAATAAATATGGGTGTGCCCAGAATGCCTGAACATGTTAATACTCTGCCCTCTTAGATGGCACAGAACTCTTTGCAAACTAATGGGTTCCCAAACAAATAGAACTGCACTTAATCCTTTGTTTTTTCGTAAGGCAAAATTAATACTTACATCAGATCTAGCAAACAGGGATTCTTTTCACCTTGCCTATTGTATCAGAAATAGTGCGGCCAGCAGAACTAAGGAAGTGATCATGCCCCTGTAGTCGGCACTGGTGAGGCCGCAGCTTGAATACTGTGTTCAGTTTTGGGCCCCTCACTACAAGAAAGACACTGAAGTGCTGGAGCGTGTCCAGAGAAGGGCAACGAGGCTGGTGAAAGGTCTAGAGCACAAGTCCTATGAGGAGCGGCTGAGGGAACTCGGGTTGTTTAGCCTGGAGAAGAGGAGGCTGAGGGGAGACCTTATCGCTCTCTGTAACTACCTGAAAGGAAATTGTAGTGGGGTGAGTGGTGGTCTCTTCCCAAGTGACAAGCGATAGGACAAGAGGAAATGGCCTAAAGTTGCACCACGGGAGGTTTAGATTGGATATGAGGAAAAATTTATTCACTGAAAGGGTTGTCGAGCATTGGAACAGGCTGCCCAGGGAAGTGGTTGAGTCACTATCCCTGGAGGTATTTAAAAGATGTGTAGACGTGGTGCTTAGGGACGTGGTTTAGTGGTGGACTTGGTAGTGCTAGTTTAACGGTTGGACTCAATGATCTTAGAGGTCTTTTCCAACCTAAATGATTCTATGATTCTATAATCAGTTATTGAAGATGTTCTGCACAAGAACTGCCCAGTGTAAGGTACCTTCATCTTTGGCTTAAGAATTTTGGAAACTATTTGCAACTGAATTATTTCTGCTCTTTTTTAGAAAACTGCTAAAAAGAATCAGCCATCTTGCTCAGAGGGCTAGTTACAAAATACGAAAAGTGTTACTGAGCCTGACTAGTGGGCATCTGCATGATGTTTGAGAGGCAGAATACTAATGTAACATATAACTGTGTGGACAAAGGCTAAGGTATATTCTCAAGGAAAATATCATTGCTTGAAAATACTGATTATACATCAAAATACAAATTAGATTCTTTGATAGTGAAGAAATAAATGCCTTTTAGTTTACAAGTGGATATTACAAAAGGGAGCTAAACATTTTGAATTGGATCAGTAGTGCTGCTAATATTTATATCAGAGTTCCAGGGGACTATATGTACATGGTTTTGTTCTGAAAAATAAATGCGGAGAGCTGTAGACACAAATTCTGTAATTTACTCTTCCTCTCCAAGGTCCTTGGACTTGTTGATTAAGAACTCGTTTTCTTCCCATTGTTTCTTTGCCTATGTTTTGCTAACGTTTTCTCTCTCTCTTCCTCCCCACCCCCATTCTGGTATTCTGTCTGCTTCATTACCTTCTTAATATCATGCTGAGCATTAATTTGTTGACATTTCATATTGGTCAAAGTGAGGATAAGGTGGCCAACAGGGTGACGTTTTAACTTGGCCTCATTTTAGTAAAATGGATGGAGTAAAGCATAAAGTGGTTAGGGGCTATAGAAGAACTGTGGATTCACTTTGTTCATATGATAGTCATATGGTTGTGTCTCAGAACATTATAATTTTTACAAGTCATATGCGATAGGCAAGTCTTGTTACTATATTGTACTGAAGTGCAAGGCAATCTCATGCCTGTTTAGATGGTGCAGGATGTCTTGGATCTAAAAGGGAAATTGACTGAGATTTCCTGTCTACCAGGGAGCACTCCAGCAGCACACCTATCCTTCTTTTGGGGGATTCCCAAAGCATATATAATCCCAACATACCATCCAATACTTTTGGGATTTACTGATCCAGCTTAATAGCTGGAGTTCACCAGCCCCTGTCAAATGCCAGATTAAGATTGTCTCGGTTTGCTTTCAGAAGCCACATAATTTTAATCATAGAAATGTAGCTGTGCCTTTTATCTCCTGAATACCTTTTCTTAAATAGTGGGGAAGGATATTTTTCAGAAGTTACTTTTTACATTTGTCATTGTTATGACTTCTGGTGACGATCATGTCCTACTTTCCATTTTATCTACAGTGCCTTCAGTGATTCAGAATGGGTAGCACTTTGTCAAACAACAAACATTTGTATCAGCAGTTTGGAAGCCCCAGTGTTTGAGTGGTTGAGTTTCCTATGGAGAACTTTGTTCTTTTTCCTTTACAAAATAGCTCACAGTAGATTTATAAATTGATATTAAGAAGACACATACCTGGCATAGTGGTAGCAAATCACTTGGTAGTCTGGCGGTTAAAAGAGCCATTGGCATTTGGGAAGGACATGTCATGGTCTACCAGCTCTCCTGAATGAATCAAAAGCTGTCTTGCAAGGACATACAAGTGACTGGATTGTTAATCTGTGTGAAATGTATACTAAATAAAATGCGGTTTTAATTATACTCAATGTCCATTATCTAACTGATTTTTTTTTCCAAGGAATTGTCTTGAGATGTAATTGCCATGTTTGTTTTGTTGACTTGAAAGAAATTGGGGCTAACATACTATTTTCAGACAATGTGACATGCATCTGGAGGACAGTACTTCATGTGATACAAAGTATACGTTAGGAGAGTTGTGAGTGATTATTTGCAGTTTTTCACTTGACTTGGCAACAAGGATGAAATCAGACACTGTGCCAGGGGGATGTCCTTGGTCAACCAGTTATCATTCCTGTCTGGGCCTTGGTTCTTCTGAATCTCATGTCATGTCTTTTGTTTGTAACTGATTGTAAACATGCACACAATTTTGTACATTTCAGATATGAAATAGCAATATATCAGGCTTGCACACACCTTATGCATGGGTATCACCACAGGGCTAGATTCATAAAGGTACCTGGTATCTGAGTTGCACTTTAGGCACAGTAAAATATTTCCTCACTGGTAACAGAGTGATTCATAAAACCTCTGCTTAGGTGCTATGCTGTTCACAGGCACCACGATAAGTACTAAAGGTATTTTTTAACATTAAAGTTCTGCTTCCATGCTAGAGGTTCACGTGGCTACCATGGGATAAAGGGGAAGAGGGGGCTACTACTTTTTGCCACAAGTGTGTAGTGTTTAGAATACTTAGCACATGAAGGCTGTCAGAGAGCATCAGGCTCCTAGTGAAATGTTGATGAAGAGCATCTGTGTAACTGCTGTTGAGGAGAGAGAGCTCGCAGGAGCACAGCAAAGAGGACAAACTAGCAGAGACTTTGCAGTTGAGGTAGTTTGTGCAGATGCGAGTTTGAAGGGGAACTGGAAACCGTGTCCAAGATAGTGTGTGACTGCTAGAGTTGGTGCCATGAGTGATGATGGGCCACAGGGAGTGGTCTGCAGCAGCAGCTGGACCAGCCAACCATGGCACATCTAGAGGTTTCAACCCAAATCCAGAGGTGGGATGTGACCATCTTGGTCTCAGGCTGCTAGGAGTGGCAGGTGTCTCTCGTGAAGGCTGGGGGGCAATGGTGGCTTCACCTATGGGAGATGTGCTGTGATCAGAGTGCTGAGCTACCAGCTGAAGGAACTGCAGAAGGATGTGAGGACTGCATAGCATCAGGCAGGATAAACAGGAGCTTGACAGCATCTTTCAAGGGTCCACCAAAGAGACAGGAGTGCCTTTCTACAGCAGATGGAGGCACCAATCTGTTGACCAGACTGGCTCTCAAGTGGTGCCATGACAGGATAAGACACAATGTGCACAAACTGAAATAGAAAAAAATCTGTTTAAGTATAATAAAAACCTTTTTTACTGTGAGGGTGGTCAAATGCTGGAACAGGTTGCCCAGAGAGGTTGTGGAGTTGATTTACACGTTTTGGGAGTAAAGAGCTAAGAATACCTGCTAACTGTTCTTTACTAGTTATCAGTCATAGTCACATGCCCTTTATGTTAAATGTTTCCTTAGTTCAGTATTTTGAAGGCTTTAATTACAGGGAAAATGTAATTTGATTGACTAGAAATACAGATTTTGTTTGTCAGGAAATTAAGAAGGATGCCCAAAGGCAGAGTTTGACTGACTGCAGTAGATTATTTTGAAATTTTCCATTCTTGTCACCTTTATTCAGTTCAGTAATTGGTAAGAACAAACTAGATCAGAGGACGTTCTCTGTCCCTGAGGCTGTGCGGTGCAGTATGACATACATACGTACAGCTAAACTCTCTTGCACCTTCCTTTCCTCCAAACCCCACCAAACCAAGCAACTAACCAGGGTGGTTTTAGCTTTACTGGGAAGAAGCCCTGGCTCAAGCATTCCTCCAAGCCATGACCAGGGTTTGTCAGGAAGAGTGATAGTTGGCACAAGCCAAAACTGTACCAGCTGTGCTGACAATTGCACCAAGAGCAAACCAGCCCAGACTATACCATGTCAGTGCTTGAGTCCATCCCCTGGTCCTGTTGAGTTTGTACTTCATAGTTGTAATCTCTGATTCTGACTGATCTAAATATGCAAAAGAACTTTACTAGCACAGTTCATTTAAGTTGGTATAAAACTAGGGTAGGTACCGTCTTGGTCTAAGTAAGAGAGGGAAGAAAACCACATCATCTCCCCTTTAGGTGATAGGAGAGGGTATATCGTGCTGGCTGATGCTGATAAGGGAGCTAATATTCCTTTGCACTCCTGCTTCCAGCCGTTAAATCCACACCTGAAAGCAAGGGTGATTGAGATGGTAATGATGACTGTAACTGTGGCATGTTTATTCACTTATCTAGTAAATTATTTTGTGAAATCATGCTCTGTCATTAAAGTCCAATTGTTAGGAAGATTTTTTGAGAGAAATGCAGTAACTACACTTCAAAAAAAGAAAATATCTTTATAAAGAGAAAATCTTGACAGATTAATTTGGTTCGTATTGTGAATGTGTCTTTCAGAAAATCTGATTTCCCGTTCAGCGTCCTCACTTTTAAGGAAGTTAAAATATTTTCTCTATCACAAAGGATGGTGATCAAAGTGTGCTTTCATGGTAACAACCCAAGGTTCCCATAATTTTCTCAAATATTTTCCTTTTTTGAAGCATCTACATGCTTCACAGTTTAGAATGAAAAAAAAAAATCCATTGCTTGTATTAATCAGAGTATGTAAATAAACATTATGTAAACAATCAAATTTCAAATAATTTAAACTTTAGTTTTGGTTCTTTATATTTGTAGAGTGCATTATCCTTAAGAAAAATAGATGCTTTATTATATTTGAAAAAAATGTATTAAGATAATGAAATTTTAGCAGAAGTCACAGATTGCACAACATAGGTTTAATACTTCAGATTCTTTATAAATTTTATTCTGTTAAAAAGTTTATCATGTTTTTAAAGTATTGTTCTTTAGAATATTGATTACCAGATTGCCACGGCATTACACATAGCAGATTTACAAACACTGATATAAAAAAACCTCTTCCTCTTTTCATGTAATATGTATTTTTTTAAAGCTAGAACTGCTTTAAGGAAGAAGAGCTTTCAGACTGCACCATTTTACAAAATACCAGAATTAATTCTATGTATGATGACAGATCTAGTTTTTAATTCTAAAACTACCCATCTTTATCCTTTCAAAGTAACTATGGAGGGTGCCAGTAAATTCAGCCTCAGTCTGTCAGAGAATCAAGAGGATTCACATAGAGCAAGCTGGGCAAGCAAGTTTTGTAATTCTCACAGTAAAAGCAAAAAACACATGCCTGGTTTGGTTATTGCACTCTGCTCTATCTTAATTTTACGTAGAAAGCTTTGGGAAAGGGACCAGTTGTCTTTAAGTTAGTTGCAATTTATTTAGAAAGTTAAAATACATGTGCAATACTTCAGCAGATAATAGACAGCTCTCAAATGTATTAAATACCTTCAAGTGTTTACAACATTTTTTAAAAGGGAATTGTATTTGTGAATTTTACTCTGTTGTGTAAAAAACTTGTAGATTTACCTACCAGAAAAGTCATGTTTTGGTGCCTTCATTCATAATTATGAGATTGAAAATATTTTAACCTGAAATCTGAGATGAAGCACACTGAATAAAGATTATAACTATATATATTATTTCTTCAGTACCACAAATAACCATCTTTTTAATTTAATCTTTTTTCCAAGATGTCTTGGGAGTATTTTAATTTCTAAGGATCAAGGCCCATATAATACATTTTTCTTGCATTGTTTGCATTTAGAGAATAACATATACCCTCTACCCTCCCATAAAATGTGGAGCATTCTGCATGTTCATTCTTGTTTCCAAATGGCAGCCAAGGGCTTTTGGTTGGGGAGCCACTTTGCCAATTCAGGTGTAAAGCAAGGGGAAGGGAATGTGCTGCTTCAAATGCTTTAGACAACTAACTGACATTAGGTCAGTTTTGCAGGTTCTGTAGGAGTTCCTTTTAGTTTACATAGGGCGAACTGAAAAGACTGAAGTAACATTACCTATTAATTTAAGCATGAAAGTTTTTAAAAGGCAACTCGTGTACCTAATTTTCAGTCTCTCCCAATGGCACCCACACACACTTTTTTCTTTCTCTGAAATTAACTATAACCCATTCAGTGATAGTAAAATGATCCTTCTTTTTGCAAATATACCTGTCTATACTAAAAAAGGTACTAAATAGAGACATAGTTAAATGATTTCTTGCTGGTCTAGGTAGGCTGCATGATATCTTACTGTATTTTACCACGATCAGCTGTACCGAGGATGGATGCTGCCCACACACAATGAACTCTGTGAAGTAAAATTGTATTTAGCTTCCATTTTTTAAAAAGGCTTGGATAACACAGTACTGCTGACATTTTTAAAAGCTCTGATTAAGTGAAGAAATTCAACAGAATAAGTATGGAATTCATTCCATCTGTCTAAAAATTGTCTAACTGTGAGTTACAGTAGATCTCTCTGTCATCAGAGGAAAGAAAGGGAAATCACTAGAGAATGATTCTGAGCTATCTAGTATGGTTATCTCTGTCCATGGGCTGCAGAAGGACTCTAGAGGACTGGCTTAGGCTGGTCTTGTTTGGAAAGGCAAATGCCATCTTTCAGTGGCTGCAAATGCTATGAATTGAACCGTTGTAAAATGTGTGGGGATCTAAATCCACAGGCTTTTCTTTACCATGGTTTTCACTAGAACCTGCTTGTTCCAGTATGATACATACTTAATAAGTTCCAAAAAGTAGAGGATAATTTTGTGTTTATTGTCAGAATTTTAGGCATATTGCTGGATAAACTGAAAATAAAATTTAAATTATCAACTTATCTTCTTAGGATTCATATCGTTAATCCCCAATGAGCTGTGTTTGGTTTTTTTAGATGTGAATAGTTAAGTTTTAGCAGATATACACCAAACAAGACAGATTATGTAATTAGCGATTTGTTATTAGTCAATCATAATTCAGATAATGACATTTTGTTAGTCTGTTAACATTTCTCTCTAAACATTAACAAAGTAGTTTTATAGCTGTGTGTAAATTCCTACTTCCTAATGAGTCCAGCATTTACTTACTCAACCAAAGCACTGCAGACCTTTATGGTTACATCTATCCCACCATTGTGCAGGCATTGTATAATTTAGATTTTCAAAATACTTTACAATAATTTTGAAACTTTAAATTCTGTAAAATAGTTCTAAAGACAAAAACAGGTGAGTGTATTGTTGGCAGTAAGGGATACAGTGTTTTATTTTAACTATATAATGTTATGCAATTGTGAAGGGTGAAATTGTATCTTTGGATGCTCACAAGCAATTTATATTGCAGGCAAGATCTGTGTTATCATTGGCAGGGACAAAAACGGAAGCTGGGCTCTGAACACTGGAAGAGGAAAAAGCTAACACTGATGACTAAATAAAACTGTCTTTCTGATTGATCCACGCATTTCTGTAGTATGAATATTTTCTGTCTGTGAACATTTTTCATCTGCATATTGGGAGGCTGGACAGTTAGTTAATTTGAAGAGTAAAATTTTAAAAGCAGATGATAATTTCTTGTCTTTGTATTCTTTTAAATAGGAACAGATGTCTCAGGTGTTAGATGCGATGTTTGAAAAGCTGGTTGAAGGAGGGGAACATGTCATTGATCAAGGGGATGATGGTGACAACTTCTACGTCATTGACAGGTGAATCGCTGTGTCTTATTACAGCACAAAGTATTATGCAAAAGTCCACTGAGAAAAATCTGTTTCTCTATGTACTTGTATGTAACTCTTACATATGTTTGCATGGGAGAAAGAAAAAAGAACACATGTGAACCAGTACAGCTCTGAGCTACGGAGAGCGGTTTTTGAAAGGAGGCAGATTTTTCATATGGAAATATATCCCTGTCCTCTTTATGAATTGCTGGATCCTAAAGCCTGGTTTTGGGGGTATTTGGTTTGGTTTTGTGTTGGGGTTTTTTGTTTGTTTGTTTTGGGTTTTTTTTTTTTCATGGAAAGAGATCTAACACAAAACACAATGGGAAAAGTTTTACAGCTCAATATTTGAAATCTTACCACATTTCAGTATGATCTGTAGACTTTCTTGTTCACGTGAATATTACTGGACCTCGAGTAGCTATGTCATTACTCTTCATTTGGAGATCTGTACTGGAAAAAGCAGGTAACTAAGCAAAATCCTGGATATTGGTTACTGTTGAATCCAGTGAGTCAGGAAGAGCGTTTACTTTGGCATCCTTCACTGGTCTGTTGGCACAGGCTCCAGCCAGGCTGTCCCAAAACACCTTTTCTTATTTGTACCTTCAGTTCTAGGCTAACACGGTGGTTTCTGAGAGTGTTTGAAAGGAATATTATGCTAGAACTCTAAAAGAAATGCAAAGGGTTTTGGTCGGTGTAAGTCAGTATAACCAGCTGGTCAAAAGAGGTGATTGTTCCGCTGTATTCAGCGTTGGTGTGGCCTCACCTTGAGTACTGTGTGCAGTTCCGGGCCCCACAATTTGAGAAGGATGTGAAGGTCCTTGAATGCATCCAGAGGAGGGCAACAAAGCTGGTGAAAGGGCTGGAACGAATGTCTTATGAGGAGCAGGTAAGAACTTTGGGCTCATCTAGTTTGGAGGAAAGGAGACTGAGGGGTGAGCTCATTGCTCTACAGCTTCCTGAGGAGGGGAAGTGGAGAGGGAGGTGCTGATCTCTTCTCCCTGGGATCCAGTGATAGGACACATGGGCATTGTTCAAAGCTGTGCCACNCAGTGATAGGACACATGGGCATGGTTCAAAGCTGTGCCACAGGAAGTTTAGGCTGGACATGAGGAAGCATTTCTTTACTGAGAGGGTGGTCAAACACTGGAACAGGCTTCCTAGAGAGGTGGTCGATGCACCAAGCCTGTCAGAGGCATTTGGATAATGCCCTTAATAATATTCTTTAACTTTTGGTCAGCCCTGAAGTGGTCAGGCGGTTGGACTAGATGAATGTTGTAGGTCCCTTCCAACTGAAATATTCAATCAGAAGATCGTAGAAGTGTGTCAGGATTCTTTGCTGAAGAGTCAATGTTTTTCAGCTTTGTGAGGTTACAGTTTGTCATCTCATACCCAAAAAGCTGCAGGGACTTCACAGTATTCTGTCAGCCTTGCAGTTTTTAGGTGCAGTGAATCACCTCTAAGTCCCTTATCAGTGAAATCATTGTACAGATTTTTGCATTGCACTCACATTATATCAACACATACTGTACAAATATTCAGCACTGAACAAAATGATGGCTCAGCATCAATGGGGATGGTTATGTCATGTTTTACAAGATACCAGATTTTACTGCATTCCCAAAGTAAAAAAAAGTTACTAATTTAATGATGGGGAGAAGAAATCCACAATATACTACATAAATACATATCTTTATTTCATAATCTTATGTTGCTTTTCATACACATTCTGTTTCCTGCACCTCCTCTATTTATTACATTATAAATTACTCCTTTTAAAGTATTTTAAATGTTAAATTACTTGTATTATTTCCGTTATCATATCATAGCAATTTTTGCAAAGACTTGTTACATTTGTATTTAATGTGTTTAAAATGAAATTAAGAAACAGATGCTAAGTTAGATCTTAATTTTTAATAAGTTCTGGTGATCAATAGATCACTTTACATCCAGTCTATCTTTACACTGAGTTAATGTAAAAACTAATAACCCTATCCTTCCCTTTAAAAAGGAACTACTTTTATTATTTATGGAAGTGATTGAGATGTCTCTGCAAGGTGTTTAATATCATTTAAACAAGCAAATGTATGTTTCAGATGCTTTCTCTTTGGAATTCATGGTATAAAAAAATATAGTGAGAGGATGCTCTAGCAAAGACCAGGACTGGATTCTACTCACTGTATTTATATATTTTATTAACAGAGGTACATATGATATTTATGTAAAATGCGATGGTGTTGGGAGGTGTGTTGGAACCTATGATAACCGAGGAAGTTTTGGTGAGTTGGCCTTGATGTACAATACACCCAGAGCAGCTACAATTATAGCTACCTCTCCTGGTGCCATCTGGGGTTTGGTAAGTGAAACACTTGTTTTAATATATTATTTAAGTTTTTAATATAAATTGCACTGGTATGCTACATCAGCATAAAAAACCCAAATTATAATTTTGGAAAGTTTAATTTTAAAAATTCTGAGAACTCCCAACACAATACTGTCTTTTTCCAGAATCTGCAGAACCAAACCTGAGGCTTAAGAAAACATTGAGGTTTTAAAAAATCATTTTGTTTTATTCTGTTTTAATGATAATTTCCCAAACTGCAAACCACTTGACAATTACTTAGACACATATATAAAATGTTTTCCCACATCTTGATAGGAAATGCCTTTGGTTCTAGAGTAAAATTCAAATATGAGGGTATTTATCAGTGTTATACTATCTGGACCTTTGACAAAAGTAATAGAATTTACCAAAACAGTAAAACTGGGATAGCCATCTTCTTCATACATATCAATCTAATGACTGATTGATCCCAAGATAACATTTTCCTGATGAAGCGAAGCGCGTGGTTTTTCACCAACTTAATCCATATGACTTTTGGGATCATGGCAGAGTTTAGGACACCATAAGAATGGCTTTAAATTGGATTGGGTTGTATTGGCCAGTAAGTCCCACCTGTAGCAGTGAAGGCTTGCAAAGCATTTCACCTCTGTCTGTCACCAGGACACAGCCATGTTAAGTTAAGAGAAGAAAACAGCACACGTGTAGTTTTTCCATCTGTCTGCTTCACTTGGATTGCCAAATACTAAGGAATGTACAGTTGGCTGTTTAGGGCAGCAATGAGTCTTGTTCTGCTGAAATAGCAGAAAGTGGACTGTGGCCGAAGACCCAGGCCCATGTATTTTGGTTTTGTTTGTATAATAATATAAAAACCTCTTTGAGTACCTATCAATATGTATGGGATCTCAGGATAAGGAATAAACTTTGTAAATGAAATACTTAAATATTGAGAATTTCTTAAATATCTTAAATTACCCACTTAGCGTTCATTGTGTAGCCAACCTGTTTAAGGTAAACTCTCTACCCTCTATATGTAAACTCTCTATATATTCTTTGCCGAAGGGCAGAGAAGCTTTTCACAATGTGAATCAGATCAGGAGCTTAACTTCAGGAGCTCAACTTCAGGAGCTCTTGATT
>WAAD01010417.1:4523-23033 GCA_013389945.1 Fregata magnificens | reverse complement strand
TTTTTATCCTGCATATGTGTTTATTGTATACAGGCTTCTGAGAGCTGAAAGCTTTGGGAGTGGTATGTAAAGAAGGTCCTGTATTGTTTTGTGTTTAAAACAAATAACAATAAAAGAAAAAATGCTGTTATCTCACATCTACTGTCTATAGGAAGGCAAACTTTTAAAAAATTTGTCAATTATTTTCATATTATTATGAATTAAAGTTGAAGGTTAAATCTGATTCTTCAACAGGGGAGAATTACTTTTAAAAATGAACAAACCTCTGAAAGCTAAGGAAGCATATCTTAGAGCTCTAGAACTAGACAGAACCAATGCAGACCTGTGGTACAACTTGGCAATTGTTTACATTGAACTGAAAGATCCAACAGAAGCCCTGAAGAATTTCAACCGAGCACTAGAACTCAACCCAACACATAAACTGGCATTGTTCAACTCAGCGCTGCTAATGCAGGAATCTGGTATGTTAGTTGTCCCTTATATAAATATTGTATATTTGCATTTGTAGCATCCATACTATTTAATTTTTTTAATGAACTGTTTTACTTTTGGAAGACAGAAGTTTGTAGCATCATCAAAGAAACAACAGTTTATTGTAATAGTCAGCTTTGTAATTTATTGGTAGCATATGGAATTTGTGCAAATTTTACATATACCTTAGCTGTTCAGCATCTTTAATACAAGTGCTATTTTACAATATAACGTCTTATACATATAAAGAAGTGTTACACACTACACATCTTCAAAATTGTGCCTATATAATCTTAAAAAAATCATGTTTAGTAAAATATGTGTAATATCTGTTTTGCATTTATATTGATTTCATTCTTCATTGACTAAAAAATATAGCTGACTTCTGTAGGCTTTAAATCTAGCCCTATGAAATGTGAATGTTTTCATAGGTTCCTCTGTAATACTGCTAATTAGTATGAATTAAGTTGGATTTTCATGAGTTTATTCTTTTCATATGTATAGCTTCTAGCTGTATGGGTAAGTGTAAGGCTTCTGTGAATTCAGGCTGTTGCAAAGAGTATTTGGCAAGTGACTAGTAAGGTTCGTTTCCCTTTTGTTGGGATGCTAAACTACCCCTAATGAAAGAGATAATATAGAGTTAACTGGAGCTGATGCAAATGGATTATTCTCCATCTCTTCTCACATAGTAAGTTAACTAGTACAAGAAATGCCTCATTTCTTGTCTGTAGAAGCACAAGGGGCTTCAAACAAGCAGAAGCATTAGCTATGTAGTATTCAATTATTCATACTGGAAGGTGCAGCACTGTTTCAGGAGGTGAAAGAAGGCGGTTAAAATCAGCTTCCTGCTCCCCCATCCTTCACTAAGTCTGTGCCTGGAATTCCTTACTAAAATGTGTTCGCTGGAGTATTCAGAAAAATAGCACAGACTACAAGCTAGTCTAGCTAATCATGGTATTGTCAGATAAAATTATTTTACTACATCTTTTTCAAACTTTGATGCAAATTAAAATATGAGAGTTGTAGATTTTATTGTTTTGGTGTTAGAAGATATTTTAGCCTGGCTACGTCACCCTATGTGAGCTACGTCTTTAAACTCTTTCAATCTATCTGTAACAAAATGAGATCTTCCACTCCAAGTTTGCCTCTGTAAGAGCTGGTTTGTCAGAACTGACATCTTCTCTGCATTCCGGTTGCTCAACCGTACATGAAAATAACTTCTCTTAAACTTGTAGAGACACCTTTTGTATCTGTTATACCAAACCTAGATATAATTCAACAGATAATAGAATAATGATGCTGACTTTGGCTACAAGTCAACTGTAAGTAGTTTCATTCTGTAAAGAAGGTAGATGTCATTTACTTTTGCTGTTACACAGAAATGAAAAAAAGTAGCATTTTAAACACTTTCCCTTTAAACAGTTGTGTTTAAAGATGTTACATTTTAATTTGTATAAAAATTAGCATTTTACAAGTCTGAGCTAAAAGTCCTTCAGAATAAATCTGGAATTAAATGCCTTTTCTGTCATTTAGGTGATGCTCGGCTTAGACCTGAGGCTAAACAAAGACTGTTACATTACGTGAAAGAAGAACCACAGGATGCAAACGGGTACTTCAATTTGGGTATGCTGGCAATGGATGACAAAAAAGATATGGAAGCAGAGGCATGGATGAAGAAAGCCATAAGGTTACAGCCAAACTTCCGAAGTGCTTTGTTCAATTTGGCACTGCTTTATTCTCAGACAGGAAAAGAATTGATGGCTTTGCCCATCCTGGAAGACCTACTGAGATACTACCCTGATCATACCAAAGGTCTGATTTTGAAAGGAGATATCCTTATGAACCAAAAGAAGGATATCGTTGGAGCAAAAACGTGTTTTGAAAAAATTTTGGAACTGGATCCCAACAATGTACAAGGAAAACATAATCTTTGTGTGGTTTACTTCGAAGAACGAGACTTAATAAAAGCGGAAAAATGTTTGGTTGAAACGCTAGCACTGGCGCCTCATGAAGAGTATATTCAGCGTCATCTAAACATAGTTAGAAGTAAAATTGCATCACTCAGTGCTACGGAACAGTCATCACTTCCAGCAGATGGGACTGCAGTTGCAGAAGAAAAAAAAAATTCATTTCAAAACTTGAAAGAAGTAAAAAATGAGCAGAAAACCACCCAAACAACAGTTAATAAAGGGCACGCAGAAAATAAGAAACGAACAGAGAAAAACAATATGGACAAAGAGGCTCCCAAAAAATCTACGAAAGAAATCAAAGACATTGAGAAAAAGAGAGTTGCTGCTTTGAAAAGACTAGAAGAGATTGAACGTATATTAAATGGTGAATAGTCTTTATCATGTCACAATAGAATAAGGGGAGAATACTATTTTTAATTATTGTTTAATATGTGATCCAACCGGAAGGTGGTCTCAGTGCTTTGAAAATAGAAATAATGTTGACTGCATATCACTTAGCAAGCAGCAAAAGGCATTACAATGCTTTATGTGAGAAAACTGCAACTTTTAAATAGGATGTGGGGGGTGGATGGGAATTGAAGGATAAAGGGTTGAGAATAATCTTAAATGCAGAATCCTAATAGTGAGAAAATAGCACTCATAAAAATCATTGGTAGTCAGGGATATTCAGTAACGCTACTTCAAAGAATCAGTGCAAGAACTGAATGGAGAATTAATGGGATAAGCCGGACACTGCTGCTTTCCCCCATATAAATCTGTTTGTACTAACATTATCTACATTTCAGTTTACACATCATCAGTTTAAATCTTTCTAGGCCTCTGCCATACATGAAAAAGTGGTTTTCTTTGCATTATTCGTTTCCAGAAATTAACAAAAAGTCATCAAAATGCCACTGGTTGTAGTATAGGAGGATGCAACAACACACTAAAATTTTCAGTTGTCTTCTAAATATGGAATTATATAATAACCTTTTAATTGTTCTTTACTTACAATGCTAATGGTTTGTACTGTTTTACCTGATAGAAATCTTATGGTGCTCTTAAAATCTTTAGACTATGCTTTTACTTTTAAAGGAAATGTGTGGTTTTTCTTCAACTGTCAAATCATCTGGTTGTTTTTAAAAATTGTATAAAAAAGGGTGGTTTTCTCACTTTTTCCCCAGTTCATTGAATGCTGATAAATGCACTTTTGGTACAGTAACCAGTATGCTATGCAGTAGTCCTTCTTGACTTTCTATCGATGGTTGTGGATTGACTCCTTTGTGTAGTAAATTATTCCTTGTTTATAGCAAATTGGCTTTACTATTTCTGTCATTGGAACCGTATTTCTAGTCTCATGACTTTTTGTAACACTAATATAAGCAATGATTGCTGAAGACAGTGTGATAATAATTAAGCCACTGAATTTAGCAATGTTTAACACAAGGAAATGTAGATAGTATCCTTCCAAATACTAGGTTCTGTTGTTTTGATACTTTGCCATGGGTGTGTGGTTTTTATTAAATATTTATTTTGACTACTAAAATATTCCCATTTACACTTTTCCATTAATGCATCATTTTAATTTCTTACATGAAATGAAAATCTCTGCAATTTCAATGTTGCTTTTATCCTTGTGCAATGCATATATTTTTGTTTAAATATACTACCGATTACCTAAACCTGATGTTTTCCTTAATTATGAGAAAGAAAAGAAGTGTAAGAGCTGGGTTCAGTAACAATTTAAGTAATCATTAAATCTAACTCTTAGTCTTCATGTTTTGTCTTATTTAATGATGTAGAAGTATTCCTTAGTAACTTTACTGTTTAAACTTAATCCTTTCTGTAACTGCTCAACTTTCTGCCTGGGGCAGTAATCCAGCTGTAAGAAGTAATATTTATCTCTGTGGGAGGGGATCTTAAGTGGTTGAAGGCCTTGCATGGACCTTTTCTTTATTGTGTATCTTTTGTAATGTTACCACAACAATTGCTTGCATGGTAATAACTAGGGGGGGGCGGGAAAGTGGGTTTTTAAAAACATGATTTAAGAGCTGCAGACAGGAACAGGTACGTGGTGTGCAGCCTTTCTTCATACAGAAGTTTTAAGTGCTGCCTGTAGTGCGGTGTAGTGAAGTGCTCCCAGGAATCTATTGACCACACCTTGAAAATTGCTGTTTTATCTTGTCTGTGAATGACTTGGTTACTTGTAGCTAAAATAGCTGGTATGTTGACCTTTATAGAATCACTAACTTGCATGTTAAATCTTCCCTCCAAACCTTTGTTTTACAAAAGAATTAGTCATTGTTCTGGGTGATACAAAGGAGCATTCATTTGAAAATGGAAGGAACTAAGTATAGTAAGAAAAGGTACTTTCTCTCTGATGGAGCAGGCCAGGATTCTCCTCTTTTAAATCAAGAGCTCCCAGAATCCCGTTGCCACACCACTTTCGGTCTGTAAATTGAAGAGGGGAGGAAAGGCACATTCTTGATTTCTGCAGTTGAGCCTCTGTCACACTGCTCTCATCTTGACCATTCAAGTAGCTGCTCTTTAGGGACTAGCAAGAATCGTTAGATTTATTGATGCTAAGAGGTGCCATCAGGTTTAACTAACTAAAATCATCAGACTAATGTAAACTGAAGGATGCTGGAGGTAGGTCTTTCAGTCTATTAGCAGGTACTATGCCCCCTTTGTCTCTTTTAAAAAAATTTTAGTAAAAACAAGTATGTTGACTAATGTCAGTGCTCTGAGTTTTATCTAGCCTGTTAGGATGTGTCAACCATTTTAAAATTAAACTCTCATGAGAAAAATGATTCAGTAAATTGAAGTGGCATAACTTCTGAAAAATAATCAAAATAGCATTTGGTCATAGGAAAACTATCAGAGAGAGAATAATTTTGGCTTTATCTGCTTGCAGATAGAACAGAATAATCAACAGGTGTTTTTTCCCCTTTCAATTCAACCTGTCTTTTCTCCTCTCCCTGCCATCCTCATGTGCAAGAACACCATAAATGTCATCCGTTTTCAGAAGTTCCAGTTTCCCTAATACGCAAGAACGAGGAATTTCCAAGGGTGGGAGAGGCATGCTAAAATCATTTGTAGCCCTCTTCTCATACAATGCAACTGCTGTAGTTGCTGAAGAAACCTGAAGAGATGTCTTAGATCATCTTTGCATACATACACAAATTGTTCAAACTTACATGTACAGCTGCAATAAACATATTAAGTATTATACACATTTGTGCATATAGTTTCAGTGCAAAATCCTGCATTTGTCAGATTAATTTTTGGATCTTTTGCAGGTGAGTATATGCATAAAGAGTTAGAGGTGAATACATGTAAACGTAAGGATTTTGAGGTTCAACAAGGCCAAGTGCCGGGTCCTGCACTTTGGTCACAACAACCCCATGCAACGCTACAGGCTTGGGGAAGAGTGGCTGGAGAGCTGCCCGGCAGAAAAGGACCTGGGGGTGCTGGTCGACAGCCGGCTGAACATGAGCCAGCAGTGTGCCCAGGTGGCCAAGAAAGCCAACAGCATCCTGGCTTGTATCAGGAATAGTGTGACCAGCAGGAGTAAGGAAGTGATCGTGCCCCTGTACTCGGCACTGGTGAGGCCACACCTCGAGTACTGTGTTCAGTTTTGGGCCCCTCACTACAAGAAGGACACTGAGGTGCTGGAGCGTGTCCAGAGAAGGGCAACGAGGCTGGTGAAGGGACTAGAAAACAAGTCTTATGAGGAGCGGCTGAGAGAACTGGGGTTGTTTAGTCTGGAGAAGAGGAGGCTGAGGGGAGACCTTATCGCTCTCTACAACTACCTGAAGGGAGGTTGTAGGGAAGCGGGTGTTGGACTCTTCTCCCAAGAAACTAGTGATAGGACAAGAGGAAATGGCTTCAAGTTGCGTCAGGGGAGGTTTAGATTGGACATTAGGAAGAATTTCTTTACTGAAAGAGTGGTTAGGCATTGGAACAGGCTGCCCAGAGAGGTGGTGGAGTCGTCTACCCTGGAGGCGTTCAAAAAAGGTATAGACGTGGCACTCCAGGGGCTAGTTTAGGAGTCCTGGTGGTGTTAGTTGATGGTTGGACTTGATGATCTTAGAGGTCTTTTCCAACCTAATGATTCTATGATTCTATGATTAATTGGATATGCATGCATATAGTTGAGATAACTGGATTCTTACGGGTAGTGCACTTACAGAAGGACAATGGGTGCAATTGTAGGTTAATCTTTGAGTATAGAAATTTTTTTGTCTGTTTTGCACATGAAACATCCTAGGACTTCATTTTCTGAGTATTGCAAGTATTCTTCATTTTTTAAGCATTATTCTTTGCATTACAGTTAAAAAAATGATCGTTCAGATCTGATCTTTTTAGTCTATTGGTTTTTAACAGCTCTGTCAGGGAAATAGGTATTGTGAAGAATAGGAAACTCTTACAAATGGGCATGCACAAAGTGTCAGAGATTGGAGTCACAAAGGATTAAGTGGGACAGAAATTCTTTTCAATGTGCAGTGCAGTTTGCACCTTGATTAGGTAATACTGGAAGAGATAAAGTCAAGCTAGGAGTACGCATACAGGAAGATTGCTGTGGATGGAAGGTTTCATATAAAGGAAAGCAAGAAAACATGCAAAACATATGCTGCCAGAGCCTTTAACTGAAGGAAATAGGAAGCTTTAGATTTCTACTCAGTTGTGGAGACTTAACTGAACTGCAGCTTATTTTGGAACATAACAGCAATTTCAGTATATTTAAAAGGAAAACTACATGCTGAAAGGTAAGTGCATCCTAGCGTCAACCTGTGAAAATGAAATAAGCTGTAAAACCTACAGGGACTTCTCATCCAGCTCCCCGTTCCCCTCTGGCTCTGTGGCGTGAAGCAGACAGGCTCCGAAGATGCTCTTACTCTGAAGGGAACATAGGTTTGTTTTGTGCCCATGGGATGCAAAAGATGCACATGTTCTTTGTTTTCCAGGAGGTGTGACAGTACAGTTACTGAGTTCCCCCTAAATGGATTTAAATCACCATCAACAGTATGTTTTATTGCTCAGCCTTCATTCACCACAGCTAGCTGAACCTTAGGCCTGTGGGATAGGCAACTTCATGTTTAATGGGACTTCAGCGCAATGGACTGACCTGCGAGAAATGTTGATTTTTTGATAGAGGAGTAAACAGTTTCCTTTTGCCCAAAGCAAAAGCTGCTGAAACATTTTGGCACTGTGCTTGTGGGTTGTCCAGTGCAACATTTCAGCAGCTGTTCCTGCCTCACAGCTGTCAGGCATTCCAACACGAAGGGGCACAGAGAGCAGCTCTTCAGGCGCAGTAGTTCAGCCATCTGCCACTTCATTGTTAGATGAGTTTGTTGCAAGATCAAGCTGTGCCTTGTAGAAGCAAAGCTGCTCACATACGTGCTTCCAGGGTATGGAGCTTTGTGCTGAACGTGCAGGCATTTGTTCCTTCCTGAAGTTTCCTTTGGAAAGACTCAATGAAGATCAAAACAACTCTAGGAAGTTAGCAGACCACCCTAGGCTCTTGCAAACTTTGCGGCCCACAAAAGCACCAGGAAGAGTCCCAGTTGGGGTGAGTGTATGTGGCTGGGCTTTTCGTTGCAGAGGCTCCATAATCCACCTCTGCCTGGCAAAAGCAAAATGTCTGGAACTGCAGCAGAACTTGCTACTCCTGTAAAGCCCTGCTTCAGCCACTGCCATATAACCAAAATTATGCTTCTCTTACTTTCAGCCTAGGAATCCTGCTTTGCATAGACAGAAAGCTTGAGAATGGAAAGGCTGGAAGACACCTCTCCTTCCATCTGTCCTTCACATCACTTTCTCTCTATACAAAACTGTAATACTCTTCATATAGTGTTTCAGCTGATCAAGAAGAATCTGTTCCCCCAATCCTCCAACATAGCTTACAGAAAGGTAAGACATTCCTGCCTGGGGTCAAAATAACATAGCTTACTTAATGACATGCATTACTATGCTACATATTTTTAAAAAAAAAAAAAAAAAATCCTAGATAGATATCGCGTTATTTTTATAGCATTCAGTGAGTGGTAGTGCAGCTAGTATTCTCTGAAACCTTAAAAACTGCTTTCTGCAGTCCAATATTTAGTGCCTGTCTACAAGCCAGTGGTTCTCCGTGTGGGATAATGTCTCTTGCAAACAGCCAGAAGAAATTTTGTATACACACATCAGTCTCTCTCAAACAAAAAGCAATGATGTGAAAAAAAGAAATCAAACCCAAAACAAAACACCCCAAAACCAAAACAAAACCACCACAGAACCTTCTGCGTAATTATCCTGGGATGGGAACAACATAACAAGCTGTATGATTTTCTTGGGCTAGGAGACAGTACCAGAAAAACACATATAACCTTCCCTGGCACAGTGTCATACTTTCAAAGATTGCTAGAAAAAGAATTGGACTTTATAGATATCATATACTCTGAACTAAGGAATTCTGTTTAAAACAAAATATTAATATAATGTTAATAGACTCCAGCATAACGCAAACCACTGTTAGCTGCTACATCTTTACCAGTATAAAAAATATACTATAAAAAAAAAAAAAGTGAGTAAAAAGTCCCTGTTCAGCTGATGTCTTCACCGGTGCTTACAGAACTCTAAATGTCTTCTGTTAAATGTCCATACAGAGGCACTAACATTCTTTACAGCGAGTTTAGCGGTTACCTGCTTGTTTGGGTGAGCTCAGCCTTTTTCAGATGTGGACAGAAACAGAGAAAGAAATGAAATGCTTGGGTTTGTGGGGCTTTGCATGCCAGACTACACCTTGCATTGTGGAAAAATGTATATACGCTTGCCAAAATTTTAGTTACTGGTAGGTCAACCTAGCAGACAAATTGGTGTATTTGATATAGTTTTGGGGGATGATATGACTTACAAGCTTTATATGAGGTTATGAATTCTCTGTGTCTTTTCTACACTGCAACTGTTATGAATTGGAAGCCTGAAAGATTCCAGGTAGAAGTGAGCATTAAAATAAAGCAAGTTGTTCAGATTTCCTACACCCATTCAGCATATATGTTTGTTCCTTACGTGCAATTATCAGGGTATTGTCTTTTTAAATACACATAGCAAGGTATTTTTAATTATACGTGTATTCATCCACGCACAATGAGAGTAGGTGGAGGAGGAAAATACAACAATTACAGGATGTCTTACCAAAAGTAGAAGTCATAAGTCTTGATTTTTAAAATACCATCTTGAACATGTGCTCACCTTTATTTCGTTTGCAGTTGTTAACCCAGTCTTTCACTTTTGTTGTACGTGATTGTCATTAGAGCTTGATGTTGTAGCACTAACTCCCCAGGACTGAGAGCTCAAACGAGATTGTGACAACTGGTGCTTACAGAATGGGGGATTGGTTGTTATCTCTCCTCAGCCTTAAGCTGAATAATTGAGGCTGGCTTGCTTGCTTGTTTGGGCACACTGCTCGTTTCATCTACAGAAATATCAGACGTTATGGATGACTATCTCAATTTGCAAGATATAGTAATTTCTCTGTAAATGTGTGCCTTCTCATTAGCAGACAAAGATAGCATGATGATATTGGGCAGACCTGAAAGCTGTAGAGGGTACCAGTGAGGGAAGCCAAATTGTAAGAAATGTTAAGTGCTATTGAAATCCAGTAAGATAAAAGGTATGTAATAACTGCTGTGCTCTGGAGTTATGCAAAAATATGGTAAGTCTTAGTCAGTTAAAAAAAAAGGGACAACAATTGATAAAAGAAGTTTGAAAGGAGCTTCTGAACACCCTTTCTACCCTCTTGAAAAAGTTTTAAACAGGTCTGGACTGCTGGGTTTTTTTCAGTTCTATACAATAAACATTTATTACTTTTCCAGTATAAATAGCTACAAACAAATAAGTAGAGACAATGAAAGGTATGTGAAAGCTTAAAACTCGTGAAATTCAAATACTGTGCAGAAACATAAAAGAAACTGCATGGGTAATATTTCTTCAGATGTATCTATATGAGTGGGTTTGCATGAAGCTGAAGTATGAGCTGCATTGATAAGTGTTATTTGGATGAGTCATATCATATTTCTCCTCCTTACTTGGGTGAATATAGTCGATGTTTTAGTGCAAATATTTAGGTTTAAATTTATTTAGGTTTAAATTTACCTTTCCAGGGATATTCCTTCAGCTGGTGTTACAGATATTGCAAAAGAACTAATTTGCTAGAATATTCATGAAAAGCAAAAATAAGAAGCATAATTAAGTTTTGGGAGTAATTTCTTTCTGATAAATATACATGAAAAAGTACATATTTGAACAAAAATGTATGCCTTGCACAAGGATAAAAGCAACACTGAAATTACAAAGATTAAGAAATTAAAATGATGCATAAGGATTTTCCAATTATTTGCACTGGTTTATCTTGTGATTTCCTTTACCTTTTGATTATCTTACTGTCTGTAAGACCTTTTCCTCTAAAGAACAGCTTTTTTTTTTAACTATGAGTACAAAATTGGCAGATGATCCTTCAGCTTACAAACACAAAACATATTGTGACTGTAGAAAAAGAAAAAACCATAAAACAGAAAGCAACTGAAATGCAAGAAGACATCTAGGGTTTTTTTGTTTTAAAAATTAATAACAACATAACAAACACTGCTACCTTAGGCTGTCTAGTGTCTGGGTGTCCTAAGAGCCTTCTGGCTGATGAGAAAATACAGCAAACTGTAACTCGTCAGTTACTGATCATCTCAACTTCAGAGTTTAAAGACCATTTCATATGGTTGTTTTTACTAATATACTGTTCCTTCTTCAGCTCTAGATGAAATGGTATAAAGGGATTGAAGGTGAAATTGAATTTCAGTAGCACAGCCTCTGTATTTCTGGAATATCTTTGGGTTCTCTTTACTTTCTTCTCTTGTGTTCTTTTGTTTCTGTGGCAGTAGTGCTTTCGCACACTGCCAGTGTTCAAGGACAGAAGGCTGTAAAGAGGGAAAAGAAAAGACAGAGGAGCTAACTGAAGGTTTTTAAGTCTTTATATATGTATTACTAATAAGCATCTTCAGCATTCTGCCTTTTAGAATCATAGAATAGTTTGGGTTGGACGGGACCTTGAAAGGTCATCCAACCCCCCTGCTTCTGATTTAAATATATTTTTGTAACATATATATGTGTGTAAATCACATATGTAAGTCTTTGCTAAAGAACTGGAACATAATTATTTCAACATTCACTAGGAAGAATGCTCATTTTGCTTTATTATTGAAAACTATTATTATTGCTATTTGGAACAGCAATGCAGAAAAATACCTGCAGGCAGTGATGAGTACGTTAGTGCTTCAGGTTATTACCTAGTATGGAACAGTTGCATAAATCACACAAATGATCAGCTACGTGCAGAGACTTAAATAAATAAATAAATAGGGTTGTATAATATGTAGAGCATAACACCATGTAACTGAATTTTGCTGTTGTATCTTGTGATTGAGTTTATTTACTGCTCGGGATCTGGCAGGGTTTTGAGAAGGTAGTAGTTTCTGCTTCCCGGGGCAGCAACTGTTCAGACTGTTGTTCATCTGCTGTCCATTATCACTTCAGAGGTGAAGGCTGTTATCTTTGACCTCTTGGTAAGTATCTTGTTAAAAGGAAGAGCAGAGGGCTAGAGTCAACAAGCTAAACTAGAACAAGATTTCAAGCAGATCATGATTATATCAAAAGCAGCTGATGTACAGATAAGGATGAACTTAGCTAGCATTGTTCGATATTTCTGTCCTGCATTTAGCTAGTTGCAGATAGTCTTCTTTGTAGTCCTAGTAGCAATTTTGGTACAGTTTGGGCCAACAATATAAATCTTAAGCAGCAATCCAGCCCACGTTCTCCATGTGACAGGATAAATTGCAATGCTTTGAATAACACCACTGGAAGATGTGGCCTCTGACCTGAGAAGCTTATCGTCATGGAAGTATGTGATGATCTAAACTAGGAAATAAATAAAAATGGCATTTCCATTATATATTGGGAACTAGCAATAAAGCATCTAGGGTCTTACAAAGCTTCTTAATTCTACTGAAATATGATGATCTTCATGATATTGCTTGTTAACATCCCTCCAGGCCTGTAGTTTTCTTAAGAATTTATTGCTTTTCTGTGACTGTATAATTAGAGGAAAAACAGCAATTTGCTTTTAAATGTTATTGTCAAATCCCATACACACAAATTTTTAATTTTAATTCAGAGTGACTATGCATACATCCTGAACAGCCTGTATGTAGAATTGCACCGAACAGTGAAAGTGCTGTGAAGGCCACGTTTGGAATATTGCAGGTATGACATGATTGGAAAGGGTTAAGAGGAAAAAAAAAAAAAATCATCCAAGGTTTTTGAACACAAAGATACAACCAGTGTGTCAAGACATGTTTACTCCACAGATTACTGAGTGCTTGAGTATACACTAGAGAAATATTACTTCCAACTTGCTTTTCACTTCTCTTTTTCTAAGCATTCACTTTCAGACACTGAAAGTGGGTTACGTAAACTATGGTCTAATTTGGTGTGGCTGCTCTTAGAAGGAATTCTGCTGTGTATTCAAAGTGGTCGGGGGCTGCAGTATATGATATGTGAAGAGAGGCTGAAGAAGCTGATTTTGTTTTGCCTAACGAAGACAAGACTATAGGGGCTTCTTACTGCAACCTTCAACTCTCTGTAGGTATTTGCACAGAAGCTGGAGCCAGATTTTCGTCGGTGATGCACAGCGAAAGGTAATGGACACAAGTTGCGGCAGGGAAAATTCTAATTAAATGCAAGAAAATAATTATTCTCAGCATTCCCGTTTGCAGATGATCACGCTATTCAGAGGCGCATCACCCCTTTGGCATATTGCCTGCTTCAGGCTTTTCAGCAGTCTCGTCCCTGTGAGAAAAGGACCATACTGGCCAACCACTTCAGCAGAGCTGGAGCGAGTCATTTTGCTGTGCCAGATACCATCTGGGCTAACTCCAGGCATACACAGTAGAATTCAAAAAGGTACAGAGAAGGATAAAAGCAACTAAATTGATGCAAAGGCATCGCAAAGGTCATGCATTATTTACGCAACAGTTTTCCGGGGTTGTAGAGACCCAGAGAAGAATCATGCAATTTACAGTAAAGGTGAACAGGAAATGACTTTTCTTTATTTCACTAGGCTGGGGGACTTAAAAGAAGGAAGACTTTGTTAGTAAAAAGAATGTCTTCACAGAATACCAAATTAAATTTTCTAGTTCGTTGCAAGGTGTTGTGGTTGCTGAGGTATAAAAGATCCCAAGAACTAAACAGCTACACTGATGAAAGTGAAGATCTATGAAATACCATTAGACACAAGGAAATAGATGCAACTTCTGGTTTAGAAAGACCCTTGTCTGCAAAATCCCAAAACCTTGTAGGATATACCAAGGGAAGAAAACACCTTGTACTTGCCCTATTCCTAAACTTGTTCCTAAACTCTTCCCCTAGGCATTTGGCAGCAGACACAGTCAGAGACTCTGTAGCAAGCTAAATGGACTTTTGGTCTGACCCATGCCATAAGAAATATTATTCTTAACTTCAAAATCATTACAGAAAAAAGTAGAAAAGTTTTGATTGAAGTAACATAGAATAAACAATTATATATATTGTAACCCCAGTTTTGGATATATAAATATAGATGAAGATCTTCTCTGTAATGTTTTGGACAGATACATGTTACAGGATCTTCAACTTTGCAGATACGGACTAGAGAACAAATGCTAAGAATATGGTAAGGCCTGGATATTGTGTGCATGCTGGGCAGCAAATTGTTAGTTAGATAGGCTGTGAACCTGCAAAATGTGACATTAATTAAAATTAGTTTTGATAAGTAGTGGGGTATGTGAGAGGATCTGGCTGTAAAAAAACAGCTTTGTGGGAAAAAAAGGTGCAAACTTATTTATTTTAAATTAAATGGAAAAAAATAAATAGGCCTGTTATTCAAGTCTGGTTTTGCAAAGGGTGGATTTTTATACACAGATGTACTAAGATGAGTAAAAGGATAAATTAAGTATAGAGAAAGGTGGAAATAAAATACCATGAAGTTTTCTATGTAGATTGAGCTGCTATTTTATAGTTGATTTAACAGATGAAAAAAACACTTGATACAACCTTTCTGAAATTCAGCTCTGGAGAAACTAATAGTTAAACTACAGATGACAAGAATTAATGGAGTTATTGGAGGAAAAAAAGCTATCCAAATGGCAGGGAGCAATATCCAGTAGCACAGTAGTTACTAGCGATGTTCCTCAAAGAACTTGGCACTGAACTTCTTTAATGTTGTCATTAATGGTCCTGGTAGAAATACAATAAAAATGTGGATTGTATCTGTTGACAATTTAAATCTGTAAGCATTGTCAATACAGGGTAGGGTATTGTAGAAAAATCACTTGTTAGGACTGCATTAGTAGAAATGGGATGAAATTCAATAATAGATAATATAAGGTGATGCACCCTGGTACTGTTATCAAACTTCTGTTGAAAGATAGACGTTTGCAAAGAACTAAGGTGGAAATGCACCTGGCTGTCCTACATAACAGCAGGATTATAAATTACTGAAGTAGTTTAGCCAGAAAATGAGGTGACTGTGTTGAAAAGGTAACTCCAGTAGAAATAGAGATGTTTCTTCTACAAGACAGTGGTGGTGCTGATCTGGAATACTCAGTTTTGACTACCTATGTTCAAGATCAATACATTCAAACTAAAACAAATACACAAAATCTCTGCTGGGTGAATAAGGAAAGCAGGGGTCTTACCTTCTGCAAAGAGCCCGAGCTTGTTATCTGAGGCTAAACAACTCAAAAGGGCATGTGGTTATCAAGATATTCAGTACGAGGATTAAAACTGGAAGAAAAATTACCATTTAGGCTAAAAGCCAATGTTTGTACAAGAACAAAAAGGGAGAAAACAATTATAAATAAACTCGGGCTGGAAATGAGGCAAAAGGCCCAGACTACTGGAACAATGTATTTTGGGACTATCTTTCAAGGAGAACGGTGGGGGGCAGGGGGGAGGAAAAAGTTATTTTAAGCTAAGGCCATGAACATTTTTGAAAATGAATGCATTAAATGCTACCTGTAATAATAAAGAACTAAACTTTGTGATCCAGGAGGTTCATTCTAATTTTGTGCTTCCTTAAAGCACTCTGAGCTAAGAAATGATAGGAATTTCCATCCCATCTTCTGTTTATTTTACAGTGTATTTTTAAATTGGAGGTACTCTTGTGAAAGTAACAATGCCTATTGCAAACGGATGCATTTTGCACATGAAATCTTTCTGCACACAACAATGCAAAATTAGATTATATTAAAATTGCCTGTTTCTAGTGGTTATAATCTTAATGAAATCTTAATGCAACAGTGAAAACAAGTTGTCTAAACTTGCGCATTTATTTTCTTCCTGAATTATTTTGCTGTCTTACTCCTTTGAATTAAGAAACTCCCACTGTAGATTAAATGAAGGAACAGTGAAACTTTTAAAGAGCCAACTCGATGTTAAAGACAAACCCCTTGATGTACAAAGTATCACATAGTCGCACATGCTGAGTTGCTGGTGCAGTTCATGGAGGAGTACATGAAGCAACTGAATGTTTGCAGTAGAATTCAATTTTTATGAAGATGCAAATACTGCCTTTTTATATCTGTTGGAGATGGTAGTGAAAGCCTTACACAACATTGGAGTGAATTGGTATCGTGGGTAATAAGTTAGAGAAGAATATGCAGATCTCTCACTTTTTTTTCTTGTTTCCATGCCTCCTAGCTTGTCGGCCAAGACGACACAGTTTGCTACAACCATCTGTATAATAAAATGTATTTATTATACATTATAATAATAGTCAACATGAATAACTGGTTGCAAATAAAAAAGAAATGGAAAATGCATTATTTTGTACTGGATTATATTCTTGTTTTTTAATGATTTATAGTTCTGACTCTATATGTTTGTGAAAAGTAAATCATAGGCATAGGATTGTCTCCTAGAAACATTTTAACCAGTTAAGATAATAAAGAAATATAGAACAAAAGTAGAACCTACTTTATTCTGTTATTCAGGAAATGTGGAAAAATTGGTTGGTGAAATAATTTGTTAAATTTAAAGCAAAAGAAAAATTATTTCAGATTCATCTTTTATGTGTTAAAAAAGAGGAGTGAAAGCAATTCAAAGATCACAATGAAGCAATGACAATACCAAAGAACATAGAGAACGTACGCTTAAAAATAAAATGAGGTCCTGGAGTTTCTAGGTTTTCTTTTTTAAAAATATTGAACACATATTTGGAAAATGTGGTCTGATCCTCATCCAAACTTTTTGTGTGTCTCCCTTTGTTTCTGAGAGCATGAGGATCTAAGGAATGTACTTGCACTATGTTAAAATGAATAATAATTGTGTAATTCAGAAAAGATCCAAATGTAAACCTAATTATAATAATTTATCATTTTCTTTCCCATCGGTTAACAGCTTCTTCCAGCAGAAGTCATATATTTGAAATGTCAGGTGAGGGTCTATCTTGAAATTTTTGACACCCGAGAGGCATAAACACATTTTTATGTTTATACTAAATCAATATTATATCATTGTTATTAAAATTTTGGTGGTAACAGTTTGTGTTTTGAAGTGTTTCCTCTTTGTATTGCAATAAAGTTTTGACACTGCAATGCTGAAGACTTTGCTCACAAGCATGCCTTAGCACATATACAGGAAGATAGGTGCAGGCAGCCCTGACCACTTCTACTGCTGCTCTGAGATGGCTGAATACGATAACCGTGATCCCGAAACAGGATAAATCACTGCAGGGTTGTGCCTAATTTAAGACATAATTCTTTCTGAGCAGCAGAGGTTTAATCCAAAACCTCAGAGGGTGTCCTAATCCTCATCCCCCAGTGCTCTCCCAGTGTTGAAACACCTTTTTCCAGAGCTTACTTCCCACTGGCCACAGGTAGACACCCTGTGCCTCTACCCACTGTGCTGGTAGCTCAACCCTCGCCTTCTGTTTTTGAAAGAAAGGATACAGGCAGTTTGTCATCCATCCCTATACAACAAACTGTTAAAAGTAGATATAGCTCTATCTCAGATTTACCTTAAACAAAGCCAGTTTACCAGACAGTTAATTTAAAAAAGAAAGTAGAACAAAAGCTTTTTCTATTTTCTATGATATTATAGTTTTTCCCCATTTTTTCCTCCCTCTCTCTGTTTAAAGAGCATGAGATTTGTTTTCTCCCCTGCAGTCTTTCCAGAAAGACTTGACTGCCTTCAAAACTTTTGCTTCTTAGGTGGTGTATGGTTTCATTTATTTCTGAACCGTATGTGCTAGACCTGTGAGGTTTTTAAACGTCTGGCTGCTGTGTGAGGGATGCAAGGCTGAAATGCAGGTCTTCAGTAACCCTGCTCAGCTGTCATCTCATGCTGAGGCTTTCCTCCCATGCACAGGACTCCCTTCCACAGCACCCTAAGCTTCTGCTTGTCAAGATCTCACGGGGCTTAAGTTTCTACCACTACGTGCACACCCTGTCCCGAGTCAGAAAGGCACCCAAGTGCTCAGTTCTCAGCCTTTAGGAGATGGGCACACTTGAGCTTGTCTTCCTATGGAGGCTTACTTCCTTTCTCATTCTTAAAACGCATTGGAAGGATCCAGCCTTGCACAAAACATAAATGAAGAAAAAGAGATTTAATCTTTTTTTGGTCTTTTGGAGGGGTTTTTTTTGTCTAACAATCTGTTATTACAGGTTTGCTTTGTACGCAAAAGTTTTGGGTCTAAAGCTAGCCTCTTGATTTCAGACTGCCCTCAGACTGCACAGGGGCTACATTTGAAGGCATGCTTCTCATACTCTCCTTTTGAGAATATTCTGTTCAGAGCAATAGGGATTTAGTTTAGATCTTCATTAGGATGCAAGCTGTTAGGAGTCAGGGGAATTCCCGTGACGTTGGACCCATTCGCATTACATCTGAGAACTTGCATCGTCTTTCATGCTGCTTTATCTCATCTTTATTGACAATGACAGTTTTGTTGTTTTTATTTAATTCTCTCCTGTATTCACAGAGAGGAGTTTGTTCATGTGGAACATTCTTTTTTTTTTTTTTTTTT
>WAAD01010416.1:0-60496 GCA_013389945.1 Fregata magnificens | reverse complement strand
AATCTTTATGTCCTTTTCTGAGTTAACAAAAAAAAATTAATTCAAACCAACTTGCTAATTAAGCACTACTTTGTGATGCATGTGGTGATGCTTAGAAACTAACATGATTATTAGCACAATTGCCAACAGTGCAGAACTGAATTTGGGTATGGGGGCAAATGACTTGGTGAAAACGCAGTTAAATAAGTTTGAGTTTCTTTGCCTTTCAGAGAGCTGTGATCCTGTCCTCATTTCTTCTAAAAACTTGAGGAAATTGATGGCTGCTTTTAATTACAAGAGTTCCCAGTAGCCTGCAGGGTGGTTACAAAAATATGGATTCTTAAACCATGAGCTTTAACTCTTCCCCCTTTCACCACACCTCCCTGTGGATGAAGAAGAAGATTAGGATAAAGAAAATCCATTCCTGTGGATAAAGAAGAGTAGGAGCAGTAGTATGCTCTGTATTTACAGGTATTCCTACAAAATGCTTCACAGTTATTTACATTTGTAATAGAAGGGACATACAAAGAAATCCCAACGTTTCTCAAGACTTTAGATACACCATTCATGTTTCTAAACCAATCTAGGAAAGACATAACACAATCTACTCTTAATTATCTACAGGTGGAGTATGAAGGTTTATGCCACAGATGGAAGACAGGAAACTGCATCAGCCGTTTCAGGTCTGGCCAGGCTCTTTAGTTTGGATGTAGTCCTGTCTGAAAACACCTAGACTGCTTCTTTCACTATTTCCAGCCAATAAATAGTTGAACTGCTTCTGCAA
This sequence comes from Fregata magnificens, assembly GCA_013389945.1. Classification (NCBI taxonomy): domain Eukaryota; kingdom Metazoa; phylum Chordata; class Aves; order Suliformes; family Fregatidae; genus Fregata; species Fregata magnificens. Next base: position 59,733 of record WAAD01010416.1, on the reverse strand, counting down.
GAGAGCGAGCCAGGCAGGCTCCTTAGCATAGGCTGTAACCAAGCTGCCTGCAAGCAGAATAACCAGAATATGTCTCCCAGCAGTAGCATTCTAGTCCACCAGAAGTGCAATACCTTGATACCTGCAGATCTAGGTCTGGGAGGGCCAGTGTTGACCTGCAGCTAAAAACCCTATCTAGATGGAAGACAACTCACCTTGGGTCTGTATGCCATGCTCTTCAGCATGCTAGGTTAGGGGAAGACTTACTGTTCAAGTGTGAAAACAGAAAAATGCAGAGAGCAACCCTGCTAATAAGCATTCTTGTGCATTTGAACATTAGGACAAAGCACTCAGCTAATGGTGACCTAAATGGACCAACTCAGCCCAATCACTGTTAATGACTTCTGACACCTTATTAGCCCTGACAAACACTGATGCGGAGCCACTCCATAGATCACACTACACCCAGAAACAGAAGTTGTACCTACTTTTCCATTATCTAAGCATCTTAGTCTCCCATTACTCTGTATAACTGGGAACTTCATTTGAATACATGGATTTCCATATATGGCTTTAAAAATAAAATGTGTAGTCTAGTGACATAATTAATACAAAAATTAAAATAAGCTTAAATTCCCAAAGAACACAGTATTACAAAAACCTGGTATAGAGAAAGAATGTGACAGAACATATGTGCCATATGCACAGATCAGAACTTCAGAAATTGAGAAAAGGAATTTATTCTCAGAGAATATATTAAAAATGGGCAGACATGATAGACTACCTGGCTGATCAGAGTAGCAGGAGGCACAAATGGCTCATATTTTCTTATATATTTTTAGCTGACAGACTCCAATTATAAAGCTTACAGTTTTCTCTCCCACATTCAAAATATAGGACAGATCTCAATATTCATCATTCTATATTGGTTTAGGTATATTGATATTTTACATTAACAAATCTGGCAATGAGAAAAAAGTTATTCTATTTATATGTCAAACAGTATGTGAACACACTGGCTTATCAAGGGCTTCTAAGCATTATTTCTAAGCTGAAAACACTTCAGGATATATGCAGTAAATGAAACAATAATGGATGATGCCCATGTAATCAAATCCATATTTCCAAAGTAATAAAAGTGACTTATTTTCAGCTTTTTGCAAACAGCCAAAATAATGTCTAAATTTTTCAAATCTATATACCTCAAAAAAGCAATCAAATTATTATTTGGCTACCCTCTCATCTCTTTAAAGGAAAACATTACAAAGATACTTTTATTATTAGTTAAATCAACTACTGTCTTGGGACTCAGATTTGGCTTGAAACACAGAAAACTCAACTTTGTCAGTGGTCTGTTTGGTGACCTTACACAAACTACTTTTTTTCTCTCCTTTTCCTATCCAGAGCATGAAAATGTAATATTAACCACCTTGAAATAAAAGGTACTATGTGAGAGATAATTACTCCTATTATTATTATTATTTGTTTTGGTCCTCTATACCCTGTGTTATGTCAGCAACCTTAACCTTTCAGAACTGAACACACTAACTCTATTAAACACCTTTCATCCCCACATCTGCTTCTGTTCTTACATACACAACAATTTCTATGGAAAACAAGGAAAGATAATTTATGTGGGGAGCCGATAATGATTCTTTTTATTAGGATTATTTTCAAGCATGGATTTTATGCTATACTTGCCAGGCAAGGTAACTACATTTCTCCAACATCGTCTACTGACCTGCCTTTCAATCGCCTACTTATCAGCTTCCATACTGCTCTTAAACTACTTATAAAACAGATTCCATTCGGGCTCCAAAAGATCTCTGCTGCTTAGTTCCATAAACGAGGACAGAGAGTATGGCCTTTATGTCAGAAACATTATATGACACAACTGGGATGAAAAAGGAGGCCATAAGTACATTTTAGTAGAGAAAACAAAGTATAAGATAGCTGGTTTCAACAAAACATTGAACTACATGGCAGAAACACTGAATTCTCTGACACCATGGAAAAATGACAAATTACCTGGCTGTGGAATTGCTGGGGCCTTGACTAAGACAAATTACGTTGTCCATACCTCACAGAGTTTTTCTTTCAGGAACAGCTGCTTGAAATTCTTCCTAGTACTTTTAGTCAGAATATTGTCTTTTTTTCAAAAGTCAAACTTTTCAGGCATAATTATTCTCTTTATTAGAAATCCTTATAAACTTCACAAAATTTTCCTACAATACTGGGAACAAGGAAACAACATGGCTCCTTCTGTTTCTAAGCCCTGTAGCACCCTTCTGAAATTTGAAAGATCTTAGCCTGATTTATACTATCTTATTTACAGCAATAACACACAATTAGGTCTCCCACTTTTCATTACTGAGCCATACTCGTGCTCAGCTTCTGTAGTGTTCTGGATCTTTGTCAGATCCTCCTGTTGTACCTGTTTCTTTTAACATACATAATAAAATATCCTTTGGAGTGGAACTAGAATTACAGTATTCCTTCCTTGAGAAGACTAGCCATTATCCCCCAAAATACAGAGGCATTTTCCTTCTTGTTTCGTAGATAGGTGTATTTTTCAAGTATTTATACAAAACAGAAGTACTCTAACTTCAATGTAAAGCTATTAGTTCTATCATATCTTACAAATGTCTGGATAGGGCACTCTTCTCTCAAAGACAGGATAATTGCATTGAAATCCCAAATCAAACAGCTTTCCATCCACAGTACATTTTTTTTTTGCAAATTTCATCACAGTCATGCAAGAAAATGACTATATCAAGATATGAAAAAATAATGGCAGACAAGAAGCTTCCAAATGTGTAGGGTAAGAAAACTCAAAAAACCATGGAAAATGATTGCTCATACCATTTTAAGTTATAAATCCTACACTATCTTTCTTTCATCTCAGTACTTCTTACATTTCAAATGACAGTGGTTTGCTGAGGTTTTTCTGGAAGTTGTTGGCAATCTTTTTATTGAAAAAAAAATAGTATAATACAAACAATAATCTTGGTCAAGGTCAATGACCAATGATAGGTCAAAAAACTACCAAAAAAAAAAATTAACAATTTCTACAAGTCTTATGTTTGGCCAGCAAGGCGAAGACAAAGAACATATTAAAAAAAAAAAAAAAAAAAAATCCATGAGTTTGGGACCAGGTGTTCCTGAAAACCTTTCTCCTATACAGAAGTTCTTCAGTGCCTTTTATCAGAGCCCTGATAAAAGGAATCTGAGAGAGATACAATAGCTGAACAGACAAGAGTAGCTGTGTAAATTATAACTTTGCTTCGTAATTACCATAACAATAATTTTCACAGTGAACTTTTACTACACAAAAGCATTGTCCTTGTATTTTTTTAAGTAAATGCTCCAAGGTCATATACAAGTTTGGTTCATTATGTAAAATACTGATGTCCTTCATGAAGAGTGCTTAAAACACAGCCTGAAGCAAAAGGAAGAATTTTAAGAAGTATTTCTGCGGAACTGTATCAGACAGTAAGAAAGCATTAGCAAATACCTTATCAGCATCACTGTTCTTTATTTAGCAATCTGTAATTAAAAATTATATTTGCATAGGTTCCATTTTCTAGGTGTCATTGTTTGTGAATCATACACAAGATTATCCATTTGTTCCACCCTAGCCAAGTGTATATTCTCCTATTCATAAACCATTCACAAGTGTGCAGTGATAATTAAACATTATCAGATTCTATCAAAACTGCAAATACCTCCATAACAATGCCATTTTCAAACATAAAATGATATAGGTCTTTAAGACACCGTTATTTTTCCTGCATAAGCACGTCCACAAAAAATGAATGAATACCTCATTAAAAATAATTAAAGAGCCAGCATGGAAAAATGTTCTAAGAGGATGGGTCTTTTAATTTTGATTTATTTTCTGCTTTGTTGTACCTTATTTTCTCAGATATGGCAAACAATGATAAGAAAAAATAAAGCCTAATACATGTACTTACTTGTGATAAAAGGGAAAGCTGATGGTGATAGGTTACTGCATTTCGATTAGCCTCCATGAAGTACTTCTGGGTTCGTCTCCTCTCCCGATCCAGTTTCTTCTCCAATGTGAGATGAGAGGTGGACAAAACATCCAGGTATTTCATCATCACATCAGACAGCAGTGAGCTGACCTCCACTATGTCTGGACGTGCCTCTGCATCAGGAGTCAAGCATCTATAGAAAGAACATTCTCTAATGAAAGCTAATTACTTCTTTCTAAAAAACTGTTTAGTACTGCAGCATTCCTCCATTGGTATTTATCAAGTCATGCTGGCCAGCACTCTGCTCAAGTCTGCATGGGACAGTTTGACACTGTGCAGCCTTGGTGTTGACACACCACAGAGCACAGTCTCTGACATCAGCTGGAACAATTACCCTTGGCACTTCAGAGGCACTGACCCAGAAAGCACTGTTATGGGGGGCTGCTGCTGTGCACTCCCAGGCACACCACGGAGTGCCTGGTGCCTCTTCCTGGGGCTGGGGGAGACATTGGCCTCCCCTGTGGGGACCGTGCTCTGGTCAAGGTGCTGCACCGCTGGACAAAGCAGCTGTGAAGGAGATGAGTGTGCTGTCAGAGGATTTACAGGAGAATTACAAGATCTTTACAGACACTTTGCGGAGACAAGACCCCCAAACAATGCAAAGAAGGAGGAAAATCTAGAGATTATCCTCAAAGGAGCAGTGGATGGAGGCTCCCAAGAGGAGCAGGCTAGAGACTTGTGACTTTTGCCAACAGAAGGAAGGCTCTTCCTCTGCCTACAGACATACAATTAGAGAACAGGTATAGTGACCTGGGAAGAGGTGAGGAAGAACAAGACCTAAAAGACACATCAGAGCCAGGTGAGTCTGAATCAAGTGTCTACATCACAAAAAAGAGGCAGCAGCTGACAGTCATTTGAGATTGAGGAAACAGAGGCACCCGTCTACTTGACCTGATTTGATGATTGTGAAGCCTGTTGCTTGCAAGGTGCTTGGATTCAGAACATTGGGGAGATACTATCAAGACTTATCTAGCCCTTGAGCTATTATGCCTTGCTGCTCATATGCCTCATTCATATGGGCACGAATGACACTACCAGGGCTGATCCTGAACATACCAAAAGTGACTACAGAGCACTGGGGTCAAGTGTGAAGGGCAGGAGGCTGAGGTGGTGTTCTTCTCAATTATTCCAGTGAGGGGGAAAGGCTCAAGTCAGGGTGGATGCAACCTGCAGTCCAACACCTGGCTGCGTGTAGTCAAGAGCTTATGGGTAAGGATCAGAGGAATAGACCAATATGGGTGACATTGTGGTAGATGCCTGCTATAAACCACCCAAAAATGAAGAGGAAGCCAATGAAGCCTTTGTTGGACAGATGGAGGAAGCTTCATGATTGCAGGCACTCATACTCATTGGGGCCTATTAACCATCCTGATGGGGTAATATGGTTCAGTGCAGCAATCCAGTTCTGGAATCTGTTGATGACAATTTGTTGGTGCAGGTGATTCAGAAGCTAACTAACAAAGGCACTCTGCCAGACCTGTTGTTCACAAACAAGAAAGAAACAGACAGGGATGTGAAGATTGAGGGCAGCCTCAGCTACAGCAACCATCAAACTCTGGAGTTCAAAATCCTGAGAGAAGTGAGAAAGACAGATTGTATGGTCACAACACAGGACTTCAGGAGAGCAGAATTCAGCCTGTTCAGGGATCTCTCTGGTAGAATCTTATGGAAAACTGCCCTGGAAGGTAAAGGGAAAGCTTGAGAGAGCTAGCTAATCTTCAGGGACACCTCAAAGCACAAGAACAGCCCACTCCTACATGTAGGAAGTAGGGGTGGGCTACACAGGAAGAATATACAGATATTGCCCAAAGGGTGGCGTTAGGAAAGCCAAAGCTCAGCTGGAGTTGAAACTACCAATGGATGTGGAAGGCAGAAGAAAGGCCTTCTATAAGTACACTGACAACAAAAGAAAGGCTAAGGAAAATGTGGACCCACTATGCAACCTACTGACAAAGAACATGGAAAAGGCTGGGGCACTCAATCCCTTTTTTGCTTCCATTTCCATTGGGAAACTTTGGCCTCAAGTGTTCCAGATCTCTGAGCCTATCTGTAGAATTCATGAGCATGAAGCATTACCACACAGTAGAAAATATAGTGAGAAAGCATTTAAGCCAATTGGACATACACAAACCTATGGGACCAGATGAGATGAGCCTGAGGGTGCTGATGCAACTGGTCAATGCCACTATCCATCATGTCTGAAAGGATCAGAGGGAGGTTCCTGTATACTGGAAAAAGTTGAATATCACACACATATCCAAGAAGACCAAGAGGGAGGATCCAGGAAGCTACTAGCCAGTCAGCTTCACCTCAGTCCCTGGGAAAATAATAGAGCAAATTCCCCTGGAAGTAATTTCCAAGCACACAAAGGACAAGAAGATGACTGGGAACAGCCAGGATGGATTTACCAAACAGCAGTCATACCTGACTAGCCTGATTGCTCGCTATGATGAGATTAGTGGCTCTGTGGACAACGGGAGAGCAGTATATGCTGTGGGTAGCTTTATTTTAGCAAGGCCTTTGACACAATATCCCGCAGTATCCACAGGACTATAAGGTAGGTAGATAATTGGCTGAACTTCCTGGCTCAAACAGATGTCATCAGCAGTACAAAGTCCAGCTGGTGGCTGGAAGTAGCATCCTCCAGGGACTGATATTGGGCCAGCACTGTTTAATGCCTTTATTAATGACCTAGTTGATGGGATGGAGTGCATTCTCAAAAGGTTTGTGAACACCAAATTGCAGGGATCAGTTGATACACAGGGCAGGGCTGTTGTCAGAGGGACCTCGGCCACCCATACAGAGATCTGATTGCCATCTACATAATGGGAGGGTATAGAAAAGATGGAGCCAGATCCTTCTCAGAGGTGCACAGTGATAGGGCAAGAGGCAATAGACACAATTTAGAACACAGGAAAGTCTGATTAGATATAAGGATTATTATTATTACTACTACTACTACTGCTTTTGATCACAAAGGCAGACAAGCAGTGAAGAGGTCCCAGAGACATTGTAGGATCTCCATCCTTCAAGATATTCAGAACTTACTTAGACAAGACCCTGAGCAGTGAGCAACCAGATCTAATTGTATCTGCTTTGAGCAGATGGACTAGATGACCTCCAGGGATCCCTTCCAACCTAAATTACTTCACAGTTCTATGGTTCTTGTTTCAGGCCCCCTAGGTAGCTGTTAGTAGCAGTAATAATATACTATTAGGTCTATTTTTAAATCCCCAGAATATATTGTATGTAGTGCAGGACTTGAAACCTGATAGGGACAGTTCTGCATGTACTATAAACTGTCTTAAACCTGTTAACTCCAGTGAACCTGATAATTTAATATGATTTCCCCACAGAGTACTATTGACCAGCTAGCATACAGATACACTTAACCCAAAACCCTTCTTTAAAGAAAGTGTCACAGAATTATTTTATTATTTCTAGAATAGTACTTTCTAAATAAACATAACTGCCATGTAAAGCAGCAGTTTTGAAAATGTTTTACAGTACTTGAACTTCTTGATTTTAATCTTTTTTGTTTAAATTTGCTCAAATCTGTTGGTTCATCTCATTGATTTTCATAACTTTCTTAATCTGGTTTACTTAAAATTTTATATTTCCTTTAAACATATGCAAGTCTTTCACCCTTAAGAAATGTTCTGTTTGATTTTTTCCTTTTTAATTTTTTATTTTAATCCACTGAAATTGGGCAAAATTTCCAAGAATGATGTGAGCTATAAAAGATTTCTGATAAGTCCTAAATCCATTTCCCATGCATCTAGAAAGAAATGATTTATTTATGACTAAACACTGAGTAGATTGATGTTCAAGTCTGAAGGACTTTGATGATTATGATTCCAGAACTTTCTTTAGCAGCTTAATCCAATAAAACTGTATTTTAATAATAACAATACTGAATAATAACAATGATAACACTAAATGCAAATTTACAGTTGCAACATGAAGCTTTCAATGTTTTTTCTAATCATTATCAATGAATCATTTTTTCTATTTATGACATTCATCTTTGAATATGTGTTGTTCTTCAGTCATTCGGAAGGAACTTCTTCATTTCTGTTAATATTTCCTCATCTATATTATAAGTAAAATCTGATTATTACTGCTTTTCTTTAACATTCTTCATTCTTTCTAAATATCTCACAAAGCATAAGCCAAAACCTAAACATAATATTTCACTGAAGGATTAACCCATAGTAAGAGAATCAACATTTTTTAAAAAAACATTTTATGCTTCCCACTGCTATTAAAATAAGCAGAAAAATTCTTACATAATAGGAAAACTTAATTTTAGTATTTTCATGCAAATACCTATTTAATCATCTATTTAAACCAGTTCGCCTCCATAGCAGCCAGTCTTATGATGATATGGGGCTTTCAGTGAACCTGTTTAATATAGCCACGGTATCTGCAATCATAACTAACTCAATAGCCGGCCTTGGAAAAACCCTCAAAAACTTCCTATTACAAAGTTTCTCATCATTATCAGGAATGAAAAGAAGGAAGAGACAGAGGGCCAGATACTCACATAACTTTAACTAAGTCACTGATAAAGATGTGTTTAAAATTTGTAAGAGAATGCAATACATATCAATACTGATATCATGTGCCTGGAAGATATTTTCTGCATGCATTTGGGATTACTCTATTATTCTTAAATAGCGAGCAATTAATTAATAAAGTCAGTTATTCTAACTACAAATATCTGTAAATATTTAAAATATTAAAATTAATTTCAGGACCTCTTAAAGGTAAATGTTAGTTCTATTACCTCCTATCCTCTCCTGTTGTTGTCCTTCACCCTCAAGGTCTTTAAATAACAGAAACCTTTTTGTACAATAAAACATAGTATAGAAACATCACAGTCTTTGTACAGTAAAGTGCTTTTTAGAGATGGAATTCAACGTCTGAGTGAGAAAGAAACAGCATTTTTGTGCTAAGTGGAGTTTTTCTAAAATGGAAAAATCAAGGGAGCTAAATTTCATAGAAGTGCACCAATTCACTCTCTATACTTTGCCTTACACATTACGTTATCACCAGGAAGATGTAACCATAGCTAAGAGAAATGTGTGATGAGTACTGCAACAAATGCAGGCTCATCTTTTCCTCCATTACTGTGTTATCTCTGCTTTGTTATCTCTGCTGTCCTGCTAACAGGATTAGAAGGTAGTGGGAAACATATTTCTATCAGTCAAATAAACACACAAAACTATGACTGTGATCATACAGTGATCTATAAATAACATATTGCAACAGGGTTACTTCCTTGACCATAAACTGCACTTGAAAATTACTCAAAATGCTGTATTTTCATGGGGGGAAAAATTGATGTGTAGCAAATTGATTACAGCACTGGTATTGTTAAACTTCAGTACTGAGTATAAAGTCTATACTGGCTGGATAAATGTGCTGACGGTACTGGCATGAGTTTTCCAGTTGCATGTATGCAACTATATTGCATATGTTATCAGCAGCATAAGGACACACCTCTGTTTTTTCTTTAAATCAGAAGATATTTCATATTCAGAGACAAATACTGGCAGTTGCTAAAGTCAGCAAACTGTCACATGGAAACATAGAAAACAAAATGTCTTTTCAGCAGGATGTCAAAATAAAACTAGATGAGTAATTACCTCTTAATGGTAAAAGGCACTTTTTCAGAGTACAGTCCTTCTGGCACAGGTTCATACACAGCCCCTACTATCTGCAAAATAAATAATCTACAGTTAGTTGAAGATAAATATTCCATTATTTATTTGAAGATCCCATATGGTAAGTATTGCTCTTTGAAAAAAAACTGATGGGCATTACATCATCAGCTCTAACTTGCAAAACAACTTAGAACTTATCTTCTAATGCAGAATGTCACTTCTAATCAGGTATCCACATTAATGTACATAATCACTGTAGATCAAAGGGCTACAATATCTGAATAAGGGAAACATTAAAACCAAAAAAACAAACAATGATTTATTTTTATTTGTGATCACATCCTAAGGTGTAATACACAATGCTATAGAAAATCCAATATTATAGTATATCAAGAAATTTTATATATCTAAAGCTCCTATCACCAAATGCAATGATAAAAATATGCTAATCTGAGAGGTAATAATATACTAACATTTAGAAGGAATTTTTGCAATTAGAATGGCAAGATAGCAATTCATACAATGATAAAGACTTGTGCTCATTCACACATCAGACCAGAGAGCAGTTTATGTTTCTATAACCTTAAACATAAATTCTCATGGATCTAGTGAACACACACAGAAATAGTTGGTAGGTTGATCTGGCAAATCTGAATACCTTAGTTGCCAAGGAGAGCATATTAGTGCTGTAAAACGGTGGGTTCAGAGTTGCCATCTGATAAAGGATGCATCCTGCAGCCCAGACATCAGCCTTCTCTCCATACGGCTCACTCTTTACAACTTCAGGGCTAAGTAAAAAGCAATGCAACCCACAAGTGTTTAATTAATTCACCTAGAAGTAGGCCTATTTTTTTCAAAAACACACAATATTTAGTTAGTCACTACAACATATTTTCAGAGCACATACAACTATGTTCAAAAGGTTGCATTTATTTCCTTTACCAGCCAAATTCTTTAAGTGGAAGTACAATTAATAGCTTTTCCACTTCTACTGCAGTTCTTCTCACAGCACTAGTGGTTTAAATTCTGTTCATTGTCCTTTCCACTCATTTAATGTTATAATGTCTTTGGACTTAATGGATACAAATGAACTACAGCATTCAGAACTTGTTTACAATGATGGCATTTCAAGAAAATGGACTAGAGAACAGATAAATATATCACATCCTCTTGTAATTCAGATATCAGAAAGATTTTAATGATTCCTATGTTTAGAATGCTAATGGATATTATTTTCTATTAATGTGAGTAAACAAACTTTACTCATTATATAATTTTCATCCTCTTAAAACTACTGTAATGCATAATGCATTCCCTGTGAGGATGCCACATGGACACTTAACAGCCAGCCGAATGACAATTAAAAAAAAAATTCATTGTAAAGATCCATTTAAAGCAAATGGAAGAAGGCAGTAATTTCAGCTTTGACTCAGTACAAAGCAGACTCCACTTCCTTCTCTTAATTTTCTCAGCACTTTTCATAAAGCTGGGAGATAATAATTTACAATAGTAGGGATATTCTGATGCTGGAGTTCAGCAGTAAGTAAAGGTCATATCACATCATGTGTTCTTTTCACTTAGCGTCTTCTCTCTGTAATTAAAGAATACAGGACTCCTTTCATCTATAAAATCAACTTGAAAACCTACTTGTTTTCCTTTTTCTTTCAGCTTAGAATTTGGAACCACTATATCAACTTCATGATTAATCTACCGATATCTGGTAAAATGCCTTATTTTGCAGCTGAGAGGTACTGTGTAAATTCAATTAATGATGCAGTCTGGATAAAGTATATTGCTAGAAGGTGTGCTGCTGATATGTACAAGGTGCAGAAAACAGACTTTTAAAATAAATGGGATGAGGTCCCTTAGATAAACTATTATGCTGAAGAGAAATTAAGTGATCTTAACAGAGCAGAAAGGCAGAACAGAGGACACAGTGTGGGGAAGTGAGAGACTGACAGGTCAAACATTTCTGATAAAAATGGTCAAGCAAGATACAGATTCCTGCATGAAACCTAATTAGCAATTTTCCTTGAATTTTGCTGCTGCTATTACATAACCATAGAGGGGAATACAGGATGTTGAACATGGTGTTAGAACTTAATACCATTTCTGTAATCAGACTGTCTTTATTCCTCACCATGACACTAATTCATTAGAGGACTTCACAGAAATTTCATTTTTATATATTAAAGGTGGCTATTAGAGCAAACATCAGTATTGCAACTTATCATATAGATGGTGAGCTCAGTAAGGCAAAGTCTCTGTCTCAGTAAAGTTCTAAGCATGCTCCTATTCCGAAAAATGAGTCTGACTTGAATTTTACAGTCTTTCATTCTAGTGATAATTTTCATCCATAAAGAGACATAAAGTTATAAAATATTATTTTTAAGTTACTAAATAATATTAAAATCCCAAAGTGAGATTATTCAATGCAAATCTATGTACCTATGCAAAAAGTCGCATAGCAGTCACAAAAAGAATAAGCTGAATACAATTGAGAGAGAAACAGAAGCAACCATAGAATCATAGAATCATTAAGGTTGGAAAAGACCTCTAAGATCATCAAGTCCAACCATCAACTAACACCACCATGACTCCTAAACTAGGCCCTGGAGTGCCACGTCTACACCTTTTTTGAATGCCTCCAGGGTTGACGACTCCACCACCTCTCTGGGCAGCCTGTTCCAATGCCTAACCACTCTTTCAGTAAAGAAATTCTTCCTAATGTCCAATCTAAACCTCCCCTGATGCAACTTGAAGCCATTCCCTCTCGTCCTATCACTAGTTTCTTGCGAGAAGAGTCCAAGACCCGCTTCACTACAACCTCCTTTCATGAAGTTGTAGAGAGCGATAAGGTCTCCCCTCAGCCTCCTCTTCTCCAGACTAAACAGCCCCAGTTCTCTCAGCCGCTCCTCATAAGACTTGTTTTCTAGACCCTTCACCAGCTTCGTTGCCCTTCTCTGGACACGCTCCAGCACCTCAGTGTCCTTCTTGTACTGAGGGGCCCAAAACTGAACACAGTATTCAAGGTGCGGCCTTACCAGTGCCGAGTACAGGGGCACGATCACTTCCCTACTCCTGCTGGCCACACTATTCCTAATACAAGCCAGGATGCTGTTGGCCTTCTTGGCCACCTGGGCCCGCAGAATCTTGTATTCATAAACAGTAGGGAAGAACCTAGCTTGATGCCCAGAGCAAACATCAGTCCATTGGGCTGGTAACTAGGAAAAATTTATTTGTTACTCCTATGATTTGGAAATCACAGAAAGAATACAGTGCTGACAGGGTTGTAGTTTTAGCATGGTTTCATGCAAATGCATAATAGCTTGAAGTTGATGAAGTCATTTGGTCTGCTTATTCATGCTGAAAGATTTCTTGTTGTAAATGCATATCTAATCCCCCCCCTTTTTTTTTTTTAATCAAAAGGGGACTTGCAGCAGAGTACTACTTGACCTTTTCTTCCAGAACAAGTATCTTTAGTCAGAAGTCTCTGATATTTAGAGCATTAGGATGACCAATACCTTAAATAAATACTGTCTCATGCTTAAGAAGTACTTTAAATTACTGAAGCAATATTTATCCAAGGTGACCATGAAAGTTTTAGAGAGGATATAAAATCCTATAAGTATGATGATATCCTATATACATGATGCTATGCTTTCATGGCTAATTAATTCTGTCATTTAGATTTTTAAATAGCATTTTCAAATATTATTTATTTACTTTTAAAAGATGTAGTAAAATCCCTTACCATGTTCTACAGGCTTGCCTCACCATCTGCTAGTTAGAAATGTGGGCGGGGTACAGTACTTGTTGACTAACAAAATAGTTCTGCAGTCGAGTTGCATCTTTTGGATCCGCGCTGTTGAGGGATGCCAAGCAGAGAAAGTACCCAGTTCTGTTCCTGTACACTGCCACCCACAGTGGCAGTGGGAGTGGTGGGAGTACATACAGTTTGTCTAACTCAGTTGACAACTGTGTATAAACTGTCACTGTTTGGTCAAGGCCAGAAAGAATTAGTAGAACTAGACTCTGAATTTTATTCCATAAAAGCCCTACAAAATCAGTCTTAGCCACAAACACTGAAAATTAATTTAAGGGTGTAGCATTGGTATGACCGTTTTTGGGTTTATTTGTAAAGGCCGGATTCTTTCTTTAATTCTTAGATTAAGAGATCTCAATTGGCTGAAATAGGACAGTGGCACCAATTAAATTTTTGGCAAACAGATGTCATGAATGCATTCAGTGTCAAAATACATAAAGGGAGAAAATCTAAGAGCTGATACAGAATTTCATTTCCATCGCTCCAAGGGCTGACTGTATTGTCGCGAAGCAGCAGTACTGATGCTATACTCTATGATATCCACAGTCTTGGATATTAAAAGAGGCAGCAGATACTTACGTAATTAGTCATTTAGTTCTTGCAGCTAACATATTCAAGATAATCACTACAGTTTTCCTCTAGGTTTACAAATCACTGCTCATTTCCAAATTATGTATTCAAGCTGAAAAAGCTTACTTCAGCAGTAGTATGTTAACTATAGGAGAGTCCTTCACTGAACAAATGTCCATAGCAAAAGCAAGACTAAATTCTTCTAAATGAAAGACACAGAAATATATCCACAGAATAATTCTTCAAATTCTCGGCATCCTTGAACAGATGGTTTTATAACTGTTTCTCAGAAAGTTCACTCTTGCTCAACATATCAGCACTGCTTGTATATTTAATAACAAAGTCTTCTATGCCAACAGCCTTAAAAATCAGTCTTGAATTTGATTAAGCCGTTGCTTAATCCAAAGAGTTATCTGTTTTTTCTTCTGAACTACTTTTGCAAAATTAAACAGCTATTTTAGATACAGAAGGTAGCTTTCTATACTACCCCATATTTTTAATTGGAATTAAAAAAAAAAAAAAAGAAAAAAGAAAATCAAATCTTGTCAATATTTGTGCTACTTGTAAAACAATAGCATTTCACCAAATCTTCTCTACGTGGCCTTGGAGACATTTTTGCAATCAAGCTTTCAGTTATAATTTTGCTCACTGATGTTATTTTGTCATGGTTTTTATTTAAGAATACTTTAAACAGAGATTTACAAACAGACTGTCCCAATCTGAATCTGCTACCTTAGTCCTATCACGTACTTATACGAAAGATGACTATCCTCACTGGATTAGCTCATGTTCACATTAGTTATTAGTGGATAGAAGTTTCAAAACGAAGGAAGAAGTTCTGAATTTGGAGGGGGAGGAAAGGGGGAGCTGAGGGAATGATGTTTTCAAAACAGCATTAATTTTCTAGAGCTTCTAAAGCTTTTAAGAAATGTTGTCAATACTATCAGGCTGACTTTACATGGGACACAGTCAGTGAAAATTTCCCAAGCTGCACAGAACTTCAATAAGCCACTCGTGACTTGTCTTGGTACAGTGTTCATTGGTTAATCCAAGCGCTTCCGACAGGTGTAAGAACAAGCTGGCGTATGTCATTCTACAGTATGAGGAGTATTTTCAAATGAGACATGATTTCAACTAGACAGTTATAGATTAATTAAATTAAGAGTGATTCTTCAAGACTAACTCCCAGAAGAGGTGATGACTTATAATGAAAGGCTAAATAAATAATAACCATACACCACTGCAGAAGACTTAAAAAATGACAGAGTTATTGCTTTCAGTCTTTATCATTCCTCCAATTAATTATTTACAGTTTGATTGGGATTCCTGCAGCTGGTAGTGGTTATACAAACACTCATGCCTAGAAACCATATCTAGTTCAGGAAGCAACCGAAGCTGAAGATAGTTGGAGGCTAGCAAAGTATCAAGTATGCTTATCCCATTCTTCCTTCCCTATGGATATTGACTTATTGGCACTGTTGGAGACAGGACAGTAGGAGAGATGGTAGACAAGTTTGCCACATAATGATAAACCTTTTTTTTTTTTTTTTTTTTTTTTTTTTTTTTTGGTCCCAAATACTAAAAGAGTCTCTGCAGCTTCTATTAGCTTCAGATATTCAGATATCTTTGTTAAGATAATACTTGCTTGCAATGGATAGCCTTTTTAGTTGCTGGCAGAACTCATCAAAGCAAAGTAGAGGAAGGGATTTACAAAATCTTTGCACCTATAAGAGCCACAATTCACTATAAAAATGAGACTGCCATTCTCTGGCCCAGGCTAACCAGGGATTTATCCAGTCTTGAAAACCTTCAGAGGTGAAGACTACACAACCTCTCTGGGTAGCCTGTTCTACATTTGACTGTGATAATCATAGAATCATAGAACCGTTTAGGTTGGAAAAGACCTTTAAGATCATCGAGTCCAACCATTAACCTAACACTGCCAAGTCTACCACTAAACCATGTCCTTAAGCACCACGTCAACACCTCTTTTAAATACTTACAGGGATGGTGACTCAACCACTTCGCTGGGCAGCCTGCTCCAATGCTTGACAACGCTTTTGGTGAAGAATTTTTTCCTAATATCCAATCTAAACCTCCCCTGGTGCAACCTGAGGCCATTTCATCTTGACCTGACACCCACCTCGCTTCAACCTCCTTTCAGGTAGTTGTAGAGAGTGATAAGGTCTCCCCTAAGTCTCCTTTTCTCCAGACTAAACAAACCCAGTTCTCTCAGCTGCTCCTCATAAGACTTGTGCTCCAGACCCTTCACCAGCTTTGTTGTCCTTCTCTGCACACGCTCCAGCACCTCAATGTTTTTCTTGTACTGAGGGGCCCAAAACTGAACACAGTATTCGAGGTGCATAATGGTGAAAAAAATTTGCCTTATATCAAGTTAGTATCTCTCCTGTTTCAATGAATGTCTGTTTTCTCAGAAAAGGGCCAAGACTACCAATTTCAGTCCAAAGAATGAGAAAATCAAGGGTATGCTTCTGTTTTGGCACCATTTCTAGGTTTCTATGAACCAGGTGGCCTGTTTTCATTTTACTAAACTACTGCAGGATAATTTGTGAGCGTTTGGAGACCAGTGTGAAAAAATACAAATCTACTCTATAATCAGTTCTCTGAATCACAGAAAGGGAGGGGAAAAAAAGAAAAGAAAAAAAAAAAAAAGCTGCTTACCATTAGCATCATCCCAAAGAAGAAGAAAAAAAGAAAAACAGAAAAGCAGTTGCTGCTTATCAGGATAGTTTGCTGTAAGTTACAGATACGCATGCAGTATTATAGCTTCATAATTACCACTAAAAGCAACGGAAGAAGAAACAGGAGCCACAAAACTGACAGTTTGAATAAAGAGCTTCTGTGAACATTGCTGAAAGCTATTTGCATTTCTCACCTACATGAAGAACTCAACACAAGCCTTTTGGGGATATTCTGTCTATCCCTTGAGTGATGAAGCTGGAATGGGATTTTCAATCACTACTTAAAAATTTTTCCTTCACAGTTTTCTATTTTGAAATGTATCGCCAAATAATTCTATAATTTATTACATTGTCTNAAAATTTCTTCTTCACAAAAGACACCTTTTCAGGCATCCTAAACCTCTGCTGATGCCTATAGAAAAATTCATCATTTCCACCATTTTAAAAATGTATGGGGGTTAGGGAAGAAATTTACTACCTTCAGTTTGCAATTTTACAGTGTAATAAATCTTGTTGCCACCAGGTGGGGAATGTAATTTTAAAATGGGTGAAGTCAGCTAAGAGAGGTAACTTTCATGTGTATAACTGTACTCTCATCTGTATAATCTCAACAGTTTCATTTTCTAGTCCAAGCATTGCCCCTCTGTCCAGAGAGTTCCTCTAGATTCATATAATTTATTCTATAGAAAGTCAAAACCAATCTGAGGTCAGCGACAGGCCACTAATAACTATAGGATACAGCAGACTATATGGTAATACCACCCTTATGTTTTTACTAAAATCTTAAAAAAAAAGCCTGGTTTGATGTGGAAAGACACTTTTCACTGCAAATAGTAGTAAAGTTGTGTAGTCTGTCTCAATCTGAAATGTTAACGAGCACTAAGAAATGTGTAAAAACAAGATCCCAGTAATAAACCAGCATAGCTCTCAGCTACACTGCTGTTGATCAACAATTTAGAGAAATCACTAACTTACTGCTTTTTTTCAGCACATATTCAGTGTCTCTCCAAAATAGAAGCAGATGTTTTATACTCCACCTTTTGGGCTTTTTATTTTACAGTTTTGAAAATAAAGATACAGACATCCAGTTAATATTCAATAACTGATTTGTATTTCTTTGAATTTACAAACCTTTAAGCTTTTATGTGTGCTAACGTTATACATTATTGCTTAGAGATGCCAAATATATTCACCTTGAAAAATAATTTATGGCCTCTAGCAGTGTAATAAGACAGTGTTCTAGAACACATTAAGAAACTGCCAGCAATTAACTTCTAATTCACTCATGTCACACATTAATACAAATCAAATGACATTTTTAAAAAGGTTTACTCTATTGTTCTTTACTCTTATTGCTGTGTTAAACAAAACCAAGCAAAAATCTTCTTCCTCGTACCTAAATCATTAAATATCCAAGGCAGAAGCATGTTCAGAGCACAAGGTCCTCTTCCTAATCCCTAAGTGCAAAGAGTCACTCATACCTACTTTTTTCCCCAGCAAAACTTAGAGCACATATGAAACTGTGAAGGCCAAAACAGCCTCACGTGTCGTAAGTTGTTTAGGCTGTATATTTGAAAAATATTGTAAGCCAGGATGTTGTTTTGCTCCTGCTGATCGCAGTCACTCTTTACCACCACTGTCTGTTCTGCTGTGCCAGCACAAGTACCTCTACAGCTGCATTATGCGTCCGTCCAAAGACCTGATGCACCTGAAAAATAACCTACATTATTTTTCAGCCAGGTCAGTTCTCTAATCTAGTTCATCATCATATGTTTACACAAATGCTTGTGTTGGCCCAAGAGTGGTATGGTTGTTTTGGGATTTTTTTTCAGGGTTGGGTTTTTTTTTTCCTTGAATCATTTCGTTGACACAGTTTATATCACAGCCCTAAAAACAACTGGTACTGGCAGAAATTTGGGAGGCTTTTCCTAGGGGAGAGAGATACTAAATACAACAATTCTGAAACTTACCAAATAGAATTTCCCTTCAATGTGATTTTTTATTTATATTGTTAAAGGCAAACATCACTGCATGGTCCACACATCTGGTGTTCTTATTCATACAAAAATATCTAGCAGATTGTCAAGCTGTCAGTTTTAACAGAAATGCTGTAGATAAATTATATCTGTAAGTTATTGCAAAGTGCTATCCATGTACATAAAATTTGAAACACTCATATTCTAAAAGGTACTCATAACATTCATCTGACAGATACTTCTAAGAATTTATTCCTTCCAGCCAGAGATATTTTCCAGTGAATTATAACTACAGTCTCTTATAAAATGCTTTGAGGAATTGCCTTAAGTCTGTAACTGTACAAACAGCTCAAGAAAATAAAATGTTTTTTTCCTTTTATCTATGGAACAGAAATTTGAACACTTAAACAATGGAAAATGATTTTGCTTCTTGAGCTATATGCCTTTAAGAATGAACTTCATTCAGTGCCTTTGTCCAAATCACCAAGTTCATCAAGACATTGCATGAATATTTAAAATTGAGAGGGACACATGGAAAAATAAGTATCTGCAAGAAGATGACCACAAGCAGTATCAAATCCAATTCTACAACAACTCTAAAATAAACCTAGGTCTTGAATAACTGATTTCATATAAGGTGTTAATTTCACCTAACTTTAAACTCCTATAAACTAGATTTATGCTAAGCCAGTACTCAAGCTCCCTCTGTAGCAAATGGAGAGAGACAGGCACATCAAGTGGTTGATTCATCTCATCCTAAAATAGCTGTTTAAGATAGATGGGATGAAATTCATTATTGAAGTGCCTATTTTTTCCATTACTTTCAGTAGTCATCTAGCTGCTTGACTTGACTAAGATACCTAGTTTTTGAATTACTACATATAAGCAAGATGAATCTCAGCCACACAGAGACTTGTTGCTGACAGTAACTTGTTTCTGACAGTAAGGTATGAATTAGATGACTTTGCAAGTATTTGGATTTGCTGGAACCTAATATACAAGATAATTAACTAATAACTACGGCTCTGTCTAGCAATCACATTCAGTATGGATTAAATTTAAAAAAAAAAAAAAAGCAGGCAGCTGAAGATTTTACCTGAATAAGATGGTAACTTCATTGTCTTTTTTACATACAATTTAAAATTCCCAAATCTAAATAAAGTCTGTTGATCCAGGTGCCTGCAAAAACCCTCACAAAAGTCAGTAGATGAAATATCAGCATAGGATCATAAGATAATAATCTAGGCATAACTTTTTATATATTTTAATATTAAACAAATAATTTATTGCTTGATGGCTCACTTAAAAAAATCAGCTGAAAAAGTAAGGCTACATGGGAAACTGGGCAAAGACTAAAGAGAAGGAAGGAGGTTTGAGATATCACCTCATTCTATTCAGCTAACTCCCTAACCACAGTAAGGGGCACCCTTGAGAAACAGGCCAGAAGCAAAATAGGACAAGTGACCTACACTGAACTGTCATATGATCCTGTGAAGAGAAAAACATTTAATTCCACAGTCGTCTTCTCTAAATTATCTCTAAAATTCCTTCCAGGAATAAACTAAACCCTTTATCAACTCTTTTTGAGATAGGAAGTAGAAAGAAAATACTGTACATGATAATTTGTAAATAGTAATCAACAAAACCTACCAACAAATTACATTTACAACACACTCCTGCATGTCCCAATTTAATAACTGGGCACCTTGATCTCTATAAAAATACACAGACTACTTCTCTGCAGTTGGGCTCATATAACTAATTCACTGCTACATCCCTGGATAACACTGTACTACCTCTTTAGTCATAAAATCATTGACCCCTGCTTGTGCAGATCAAATTTATTTTTACCTCTCCCCTCTTTCATTCAAAACAGACTCTTCCATAACGTCCATTTTAAATAAGACCCTGATAAGATGCATCTCAAGCAGAAAATATGGTCACTTATGGTAAGAGAGGAAACAGAAGGGAAGACTACTGGCTGCTCTGCTTTCAGATGACTTAAACATGAACCTCTTGTTCATTTAGAAGGCATCAATGCCCCTTTATAGCATTTCTTAACCGGATGTCTATCCTATTTCTGATTCTAAATATTTTATTTCAATTATGCTAGAAGAGTGTTACAAACATTCAGCCTCCCACTTGTTAGTCAATTCCTGATGTGGCTGTTCTTTCAGTCAGATGCCTAGCATACCTCATGCTGCCTCCAGTAATTCTTGAGCCACAGCTGGCCTGCCATTCCTTGAAGTAGACAGTGAATCTACTACTGCACAAAATAGGAAAGGGTAAAAAGAGGAGAACAGACCCTTAAAAATTCAGTATTGACATTTCTCTAATGAGACATGGCCACTTATTGCTCTGATGCTTACTCTAATAATGTCTACATAGAGTCCGAGAACTCTATTCTGTTACAGTGGCATGTGCTTTCGCTTATTCTACCATTAAAGTGATCGTAATGTAATCATCGTTCTGCACAAAAACTCAGCTGAGGAAAAAAACCCCAAGAAATAGTATAAAAGAGATGGAAGAACCAAGGAAAGACTAATGCAGTTTGAACAATCCTTGACAGAGCTTTGAAATCTGGCTACTATAAAAAAGCAAGCAACTGAACAAAAGCCCCACCAGAAACTAAAGCCCAAGACCCAAGTGAATACAGGAAATAGCTTTAAGTGACCACCAAAGACATGGTAAAACAGCAAACACACTGTTAAGGAAACATCAAAGACAGCAAGAGGGCATATAATGGCACTAGAAATTGAAACAGCACACCACATAGAGCAGCAAATTAAAGCAGAACAAGAAATGGTAAAGATTTAGAAACAGGATCTGCCAAGATACCAATACAGCTGACATCTAAGATAGAAGAAAATGGGGAAAAAAAAGAAAAAAACCACCAAAAGTATTCCAAGTTCCTGCAGTTCAGATGTCGAAGTAACACAGTTCATCTAAATGTAGCTCATTTGACATTACGTAGAAGAAAAATTAAAAAAGAATAATTCTAGCAAACAAATACCAGTAACATTAGACTAAAAGACATTTACAAGCTCATAAATTAGTTTGATGAAGTGCCTAATCGTATTCTAATAAAAAGTTTCATTCATTATTATTATCTGTTCCAAAGGGATTATAAATTAAAAGTGTTAAGCCACTGAGGGAAAAAACATAATAATTAACATACATTAAAATAATTGTTATACAAGTTCTATAGAAAGAATTATTTCCAAGAAGTACATTGTTGGTTCATAACCCGTTATGCTGGTAGAACAGTACCTTTTTTTTTTTCCAGACAGCAGTTTAAATTCATCATGGAATCTATAAAAGTATTACATACTATAATGCTTGAAAAAAATATGAAAATAGAAGTAAAGTAACTCTTCAGAAGCTAGATCAGCACCACTCACTTGTCAGAAAACAAGTATAGAAACTAACCTGTATGTTTTCACCCTCCCTTTCATCAAGAAAACCTATGCTATGACTTTAATTTACTTCTAAGCCTTTGGGAGTAAAACAACTCTTTTCTTAGGATAGAAAAAAACTTCTGTATGAACTAGTCATTGTCACTTCCAAAGTGGCCTGATTTGTTTTAGTCCAAGATTTCTTTGCATTCTCTCCTGTCTAGTACTAATTCATGTCTTATAGTGGGGACTTCTATCATTTCCATTGAAACATTTTTGCAGAGATAAATACAGATATCTTCACGCTTTCTTACTTTGTTTCACATCATTTCCAGTTTTACTCCCACATATAATGCTATGTAATACTGGATGTGGTACTAAGTACATTTCAAATGTGAGGTGACAGTTGTTATTTAGCCAAACTTGTTACTTAATAAAAATTATATAAAGTTAAATCATTTGGTCTTCTTTTTATAAGTCAATCTCTGTCAACTACTTATAATGTTCTTCGTTGAAGTTCATCCAGCTTATCTTTTTAGTAATGGTATGTCCATAATGAAACATAATGTTCTATGCAGAGTTGCACTGTGGCATATAGATAGAGAGGCAGTACTACCTGCCTGTCCTCAGCTATACTGTCCTGGGGATTCCACCTCCAATTGCATTGAACTTTTTGCTGACGTGTTATTATAAACCTATGCTTAAATTACTACCACACTATCAGAATCACATTTCATTGCTATGTTTCATTTTCAGAGTGAATACTTGTATTAATTGACTTTCAGAAGATCCTCTGATAAAATGCTGTATTAATATACTGAAAGGATTATTTAACTTCCGTTACCTTTCTCATCAAATCAGCAAATCCTCTCCAAGAGCCAGCTGTTCCATGAATGGCAAAACTAAAGCAAGACTAGGTTTTCACTAGTTTTCTAGTCTCCCTCACCCCACAATACCTTCAGTTTCCTATTCTCTTGGTTATCTAAACACACCAAACTACTGTCACATGACAGCATGAACTGCAGGTTATTTGGAAGGTAACATTTCAGCTGAGCTTAAACACTTTTCTCACCAAAAAGATTAAACCATGTCTCTACTCGCTATCCATCACCAAATTTTCACAAACATTGAAAGAAGCTAAACTCTCAAATTTGGTTCAAATGGGTAAAATGGTTCAGAGGCTATTTTTGGAGGAAGAAAGAACTGCAGGAAAAACTGGTAATCAGTTTAATCATATAGCATTATAAAGCAGGCTAAAAATTTAGTACATATGAAAGTACAACACACTCCCTCATCTTAAATTACCCTTCCCAACACAAAAATGCTTTAAATAAGTGAAAATAGTATCGTGTCATCAGAATAAGCAATGAGAAAAAACAGCTACTGCAGATCTCTGCATGAAATCATATAACAATATTGATTTATGCAGTGCTCTTACAAGATACAGCTATAAATAGAAGCAGTGACCAGTACTAGAAAAGAAATTTGGGTAACGTAACACAGTATGCAGACTGACTGTGTAGTCCATAAACAGAAATTAAGATCAAGGAGTATTTTCTCCTCCACAGCAGAGATTATGAGGGACACAAGTAAAATAGCACCTCTAATTACCATGAAAATGAGTTTCCTTGAAACACCACAAAGAGAAAACACCTCAACTTCAGCACAAAAAGCCAAATCTTACATAACATTGTTCTGTGTATCAGTTTTCCAACATTTTAGAACAATTACGTTTCAGAAAGATCAAGTTAGTTCGCCAATTAACGTGGCACATTCTCACCTACTTCTTAATGATACCTAAGAGGTCTGCTCTTCTTCATGGTTTCCCAACAGCTTTTCAAAATCAGTCAAGTTCTAAAGGATGAAGGGATTTGCTACTCCATCCCAATCTCAAAATTTACTTCATTTCCCAGAGTTTTTCTAAAATTTCTGTATACACATACAATTACAAAAGCAGTTATCGTAACCATGACTCAGCTAACTTTTACTTGTATCTCTTGATCTGCTGTCAATACACACCCTTCATAAGTTACAATCCTTTTTGTGAAACAAAGAGATGGCAGGTATACATGAAAGGAAACATCATTCTCTATAACCATGTACAATTTGCTGTGTCTCTTCTGGGAAGTCCTTCGAGACAGCAGGATAATAAAGACTGTCACCACTAACTTGGAGCAGATTGTTTCTGGTGACTTATGAGCTGGAAAAAGACTTCTGAATTCATTATCAATTCCCTAAAGCAGTCTTTTCCTCAATTTTTAATGTATTAAGTGTAAACACAGCCATTTAATACATTTGGTATTCTAAACATACACATTGGTGGATTTTTTAATTCAAGGACATAACCAATTAAAAGGAATTTAATCAGTATGATAGTAGAATAAAACCTAGTATGAAATAGAATTAAAAACCATCACAATTACAAAGCATAATTGTATAAGCCCCTCTCTAAACATAAAACACTGTCTCCTGTTATTTTATGATGACACCCTTTTTAAAAAATTGCATTAGCAAATTGATTCAGTCAACTCCAAAAACAAACATTTGGTACATACATATAAAGATATGTTTTTTTCTTAGCCACTCTGCATAATGCTGCATAGCCAAATTTAAACAATGAGCATCAGACGCTGCTTTTGACATTTATTATTTTGCTTCTGTACTATATTGTCTGCTCCAAGAAGGGTGGGTTGCATCTCAAACTACCCAGAACTATTATCCTGTCAATTCAGAAGAAAGCAATTTCTGCCACTCTAAAATGACAATGTTGTCTCACAGCTCTTTCTCTTCCTCCTTTCCTTTTTTTTTTTGTGCAGGAACTAATATTGCTGCTCTTCGTAGATATGCATTCCCAATATTTTTTATTATTTTATAGCCTTTCACATCTACTTAAATCATACAAAAAAAAAAAAAAATCTAGTCCAAGCACTGGTTAAGTCTATAGGCTCTGACTTCTGCTTCATGACTTGTGTTAAAACACTCAATCAGTTCACCTCATTCTTGTGAACAGGTTTCCATATCAAAAAGCCCACTGTCACACACAGTACTAGCCAAGTACCTCGAAGGAGGCATCCAGTGCATTCAGCTGTTTGCAAAGCCTTTTTAAAATTCTTAAATTATTATGACATTGGAAAGACTTTAATGCTTTAGCTGTCGTTTTAAATATTACTCAAGCTTACATTTTAAATACAAAGACATCAGTACTGTATCCTTGTTCTCTTTTCTGACTGCAGACAAGCAAGGATCACTGCTTCCATGATTTTGCCTGTCAAGTAGAACTGACAAGTAATGTCCCAAAAGACCAGTTACTGAGAGATTGCAACATCTAAGTGACATTTTATCCTCATGCCGACATCTAAATAACGGACAACAAGGTAGAAAAAGAACTGCCAAAGTCCTAGCTCTGATTTGAACTTCCATATATGAAGACAGGGTATGAGAATAATAATAAATGTGGTATAAGCAAACATTAAAAAAAAAAAAAAGAATATATTTAAATCTACAGGACACTACTCTCAAATGAAAATTTCCTGTAAAATGTGAAAAGACCCAAAGACATCAGCCACAAAATCTAATAGGAAAAGAAGTGAATGTAGATAGCATAAGAAAATTACAACTCAGTGACCCTGAAGGCCACTGGACATGGTTTGGAACCTGACACTTTTGATCTAACTTGGAGAGACTTCACCCGTAACTGTTTAAAAGAGCACAATAAATTCCTATCAACAGCTTCGCGGCCCAGTTATAACTGAACAAAACAAATTATTTCAGAGGAGCTGAAAAAGATGGCACATAACTAGTTACATCAAACTCTTACTACACTTAACTACCCAAACTATCACTCACAGATTGTGCACCTGTGGTGGGTTAACTCTGGCTGGGCACCAGCTGCCCACCAAGCCGCTCTATCACTCCCCCTCCTCAGTTGGACAGGGGAGAGAAAATACAATGAAAGGCTCATGGGTCGAGATAAGGACAGGGAGATCACTCAGCAGTTACTGTCATGGGCAAAACAGACTCGACTTGGGGAAATTAACTTAATTTATTACCAATCAAATCAGAGTAGGATAATGAGAAAATAAAACTAAATCTTAAAACACCTTCCCCCAACCCCTCCCTTCTTCCAGGGCTCAACTTCACTCCTGATTTCTCTACCTCTTCCCCTCCAGTGGCACAGGGGGACAGGGAATGGGGGTTGTGGTCAGTTCATGACACCTTGTTTCTGCCGCTCCTTCCTCCTCAGGGGGAGGACTCTTCACACTCTTCCCCTGCTCCAGTGTGAGACAGTCCTCCACGAACTTCTCCAGCGTGGGTCCTTCCCACGGGCTCCAGTTCTTCATGAACTGCTCCAGCATGGGTCCCTTCCATGGGGTGCAGTCCTTCAGGAACAGACTTCTCCAGTGTGGGTCCCCCATGAGGTCACAAGTCCTGCCAACAAACCTGCCCCAACTTGGGCTCCTCTCTCTGTGGGTCCACAGGTCCTGCCAGAATCCTGCTCCTGTGTGGGCTTCACACAGGGTCACAGCATCCTTCAGGCATCCACCTGCTCCGGTGTGGGGTCCTCCACGGGCTGCAGGTGGATATCTGCTCCACCGTTAACCTCCATGGGCTGCATGGGGACAGCCTGCCTCACCATGATGTTCACCACAGACTGCAGGGGAATCTCTGCTCCGGTGCCTGAAGCACCTCCTCCCCCTCCTTCTTCACTGACCTTGGTGTCTGCAGAGTTGTTTCTCTCACATATCTCATTCCTCTCTTCTGACTGCTGCTGGTGTCGCACAGGTTTTTTCCCCTTTCTTACATCTATCCCAGAGGCAGTACCACCATTGCTGATGGGCTCGGCCTTGGCCAGCGGCAGGTCTGTCTTGGAGCCAGCTGGCATTGGCTCTATTGGACATGGGGGAAGTTTCTGGCATCTTCTCACAGAAGCCACCCCTGTAGCCCCCTGTTACCAAAACCTTGCCATGCAAACCCAATACAGCATCACTCACAGATTGTGCTATGCTTCAGGAGTATTTGGGGAACCAATTAATGCAGCCTTGCAATCACCTTACTTTTGCTCCCTAAGAAGCAGCATATGCATTAGTTTTCAAGTTTCATGGGACTTGAATATTTAACACATTACAAGGGCTCACTCTTGAAGCCATTTTAGGATTTAGCGATTTCTAGGGATTAAGTGTCAGTCATTATCATTTTGGCACTAGGAAATCAGAAGTAACAATTCCAAAAGTGGCAACATTAATTATATTCAACTGCTGAATGCCTGAGTTCTTGACTCTCCCTCTTAATTCAGAAGAGCCACCAGTAGCTCCCCCAATAGCTTGGAACCTTTAATTACTTATTACAAGCATGCAGGCCAAGCATTCTGGCAGGTATATGGCCATCACATGTGGTCACTTCAGCAGAAAAGATTGAAGGAAGACTGAGATCAAAAAGGTCTGTAAACTTTTGCGAAAGATACTGTCAGTGCCCCAGCCAGTACAGTGGTCTTAGAAGAAATTTAGGATTAAACCACTTTCAGTTTTACTTAGGATATAATGTTCTGTCAGGTTTTTCTCCTTATTGGCAGGCATTTTGTAAATTAAAAGTTCTGATGAAAACAGAAAACAATATTAGAGTATAGACTGCATGCTGTGCAGCATTCTTGGTTTGTTTGTATGTACGTCATTCATTGTAGTTTTCTTTTTCTATTCCCTACACCAAATAAACTTCACTTTATTTGCAGGAGCTAGAACTGGCAATTTATAGTACTGGGAACAAGAGCATCAGAAAGTCCCTAAAAGAAGAAAATCAACTTTTGACCTTAGAAAGCTGGACACTGAGTAGAAGCAACACAGTGACTCTGACGAGAGGGAACAGCAGCTATATGTAAAAAGGTGTTGCAAAGAAGCTGGAACAAGCCCATGCAGGAACAAGAAATATTTGGATCTGCAAGGCTTCAGCTGAACACATTGTAAACATATTTCCTTAATAAAGCAGTAGTTAGAGCATACAAACTTTAACCAATAATTTTGCAAATGGAGAGATCCATAACTGTGGCACAGATTAGCAATTCCTTCATTGATTTCTGATGTTAGCATTTCAATCAACAAATTCTCAGCTTAAATGGCAGGCCCAGAACACACCAACTGCTATTAGATGAATACTGAGCTTGTGCTTTCCACAATTCAGATTTTTACCCAGGTTACATTTGCTCCCTTTTGTTCGCAGTACAGTAACCTCAATTAACAGGCATGTTTGTTATTTATACATCATGCAACACAAAAATCAATACTCTGTCCTGCCCACAATTACTTTTATTTGAGACCATCTGACATGCATATAATACTTTCAATTACATACACTGTTTACATATTGAGGGGAACCTTTTGGATAGGAAATGCTTTCTATTCCATGCTCTTGAGAAAACAAAACATAAATCAGTAGTAATCTAGGAATTTAGGTAGCTATATTGGTACCGCAACGTAACACAATATGGTTCCTCACTTTGGCTGGCTCACAAATGGGATGCCAAAGGAAACTGCAGCTCATTCAGCAGACTGAATAATGTGTTGTCTTTGGCAAAATTTTAGAGCAGTCACTTATGTGTTTACTAAGCTTAAATTGCAAAAAATGTGTGTCATGCTTTTCCACCACTGAAAATTTCAAACTTCAGAAAATATTTTTTCAGTTCAATTATTAAAACCAAATGTCTACTGATCCAAAACAAATCCACTACCACCAATTTCAAATATTTTTCAGAAAGTAAGTTGTCCACACGTACAATGTAACTGAACATTGAAGCCACATTAAAAACCATTAAAAATAGTTTATATTATTTACATATATCTTCTTATAACTTGAAATCACATTTCTTTATCTATAAGGATATAGATAGATGAATAAGTTACTACACAGTTACTGCAGTTACTTCATTTTTGCACCAACTTAACCTACAGTAACCGCCATGTGAAAGAACAGGCAACAGCAAAATAGGCAGGCGACAAACTACTGCAGAGCAGCTGTGGGTGGGTAACTTGCACCTTGTTCCTTACTCCATTTTAACTTGCCCGTCTGCTCCAAAAAAGTAACCATGAAGATGGAAGTCACTGGACTGAATGTTGTATGCACGAGTACTTACCATGAGTATAGAATGGTTCCCACTACTGATGCAAGTTTGCTGTTTTCTTGCTTTTGCTTTGCAAGCCCAAAGTCAGCTACAATAAAGAAAAAAAGATTCACATGTCAATAACGACCCTCTCTGCATGACCACCAGTGCTGGTTCACAACAGCTGAAAAGGTAGGGGAGGGTGGATGGGAGGTTTGGGGTATTTTTATCTTTTACATTTCGCAGTACTGGACCATACCATCTTCCTATCTCCACACTAATCAACAACTTACGTTTGAATCAGGCCTACCAGCTTTAAAAATATTATAAACACACCTCTGATGCTTTCAATCCAAAATACATGACCAGTTTCAGATTTCTCTTAATATATTCCAATCAACTGCATGACAATGGTAAGTATCTAATAAGCAGTGATCTAATACTGAAATTAATGGAAAAAACAATGCAATTAAGTTAGTAATTATTTCGCTTTCCTTCAAATTATGATAGCTGGGAAGGGCGGACTTTCTCAGAAATTTAATTTCAAAGGAGTACGGCGGGGGTCTAATATCTGAATAGTTCATGTTCAGAGATTGCGTTTGGTAAGAAATAATGGTGAATATTAGCCTTACCTTCTGACAAAAGCTGTAGATTTAGATGATCATGCAATTATGTTAATATAAGTGCCTTTTGTGTAATTATCAGGTAGTCTTTCACCAAATTGTCACACACAGTCTTTAGAGAAGATATTTTTAATCTAAGTTCCATGCAAAGAGTTCAAGTTTATTTTTTTCCGTTCGGTACTCTGCTGCTGCCTCAATGCAACAATGCAGCTAAAATACATTGCCCTTTATTAAATCCAAGCACAGAGAGCAAGAGAAAGTCATTGTAGTTGTTAAAGTCTGTTAATATATTTTGTATTGTAATACTACTTCAGAATTGGGAAGATTTCTGTGGTAAATAATATTGTTTAAAATATTTTAAGGCTCATGTTCTACTTGGACAGAGCACATAGCATTCCTATTCCAATTGCTTTTACAGTGAGATAGTTCATAAACATTTTAGTTCAAAATGTTTCTACTCATCAAAAAAAAGCTGCAGATCAGAAGAAACACAGGTAAGAAAAAATAGTTTCTGTTGGCTCTTGCTCAGTGCGAGCCTCAAAGGTCTGAAAAGGAGTAGATCTCTTATTCAGAAAGGGTCTTTGATAAGAAAGCCAAATCTAGGTACCCAGGCCACAGATCATTTTTCTTTGAACAAAATGTTCAAAGAAAGACTAGCTCTGCAGTGCTTGGAAAATATAAGTAGAAAGAATGCTAAATTAACAGGATTGCTGAGAAGCCTCCCTTTTGCCCTTGAGTTAAGACACTCCTCAGGCAGTTCACTCCAGGGAATATTAATCCCAAAAGGACCAGAGGTTTTTGCAATGTTGATACTTCCCTGAATTATTTGGGGTGAATCATTCTAAATTCTTTCCTTTGGAATCCTTCACGTAATATTCTATGAAGAAAGAGTATTAAGACATTGCATTAATTAATAAATTCAGTTCCTGGTGCTTGAAAGATTTAGGAAAGGAAAGAGGAGAGCTGGACATCTCTGTTCAGGAAGAAGTAGTCTATTTTAATATAACATTAGTGATTATCTGGAAAAAAGAAAGTAAGGGAAAAATCAGCCAGATTCAGTAAATATATTCTCTTCCTTTTAGGCTCAGGTCCTCAGAAATGGAGGGAAAAAACCTGTTTCACAAGCAATCACTTTTTCCAAATTCTGCTAAACCATCTTGACACCAGCAAGAAGCTCCTAAATACAACTGGTGCTGCTAGAGCTAAGGAATGTAAAGCACAGGACAATCAGCTTCACATTAAACATAAAAGCTTTTTCTTAGCTTTTTTCAAGCCTATAATACATAATTGAATGAAAAGGAACTGGCAAATGTTGAACTGCATTGAACTAGTGAAATTGTTTCTTTTAATTTATTTAGGCATCTGTCTGCAGTTTATAAATTGGTCTACAACTTTTAATACTTCAGGATTCTTTATTTGGTATTTGATGTCAAAAGTTTCTACAATAACTAACAAATGAAATCATTTCTGAGAACTGCGAGAGGCCTGCCTCCCATACCATTAAACGAAGATATGACAAAATATAAAGATGACCCCTATTAACTGGTATTCATTGTTTCAGCTGTGAACTGAGACTTGATTAATGAGGTCCCATTGCAACAATTCATATTTGGCAATTCCCTGAAACAGCTTCACACCATAGCAGTATGTCTTTTAGAAGCTGGAACAGAATTGTGAGAGCAAGTTAACTCAATATTTGCTCAACTCCTTATGAACTTTACCCAAGTGTCAGCTTTTAGCACAGAGAGACACCTACATAAATCTTTGACCTGATCTAGTGATTCTTATGTTATGATCTTATTGGTCACTCCTGAAATTCAAAATCCTACTTATTAAAGAAAGTGTTCTTCCTGAACCATCTTGATTTACTACAGTTAATTCGTCCAGTGGTACACTAAGATGCATTAAGACATAGCTCTTAAGTACAGGAATGGTCCCTGCCTCAGAAGCTAGACCTAACCAATTCACACATATCTCTGTGAATGCAGATGCATCTGATCACAAATCTCACCAATTTCAGAATTAAATACAAAACTTACAGGTTCCAAATATTCTCCTACAGCTTCCATTCTCACTTACACAAAAAAGCAACCTACCAATTAACAGAAGTGTTGGGAGTACTTGCTGGAAGGAACTATATCAATGCTGACAATATCATGACAAATATCAGTAGAATAAAGGTGCCAGAGAAAAATGGAAAAGAAAAGCCCTTAAAGAATCATACTGCAAAGTCAGTGAAACCAGTAAATTAGATGAACCAAAACAAAGGCTGCTAAGAGCAAAGGCAGAGAGAGCACAAAACAGGAAGAAGGGAGAGGGCAGACAGGCCACCCAGCCACCGCCAGCATCAGGATGTAGAAATGCATGCTGCATCAGTCCATGCAAAGGGGAAATTATAAACCCATCTTAGTAATTCAGAGCAAGATTCTATGAGAAAGATGAGCTAGTAACCCTCTGCCATAAAAAAGACTAGTCCTGCCCCTCTTTTGCACTCTCTCTGGAAACCAGCTCATCTGGCACTTATGTCTTGGTGAGTTTAGCTCACTCCTTTTCTAGGCTAGTTTCATGCTGCTTTAATCTAGCCCCAGACATGATATTGCCATCCTAAAAATCATTGAATTGTCTACCAGAGGATCCTGAGATCCTCTTCAGAGGATTCTTGTTGCTCTCTGTCGTCTTGCAGTGCAGGAATAAAATTGGCATTAGAGAGGCAACTCCCTCATCCCCCCAAAATAACAATGCCCCTCATTTTGACTGTTAGATTGTCCCACCTTCCTGAAAAGTAAAAATTACCCCTTTTGGACCAAAAACAAAACAAACAATGGTTATTTTGTAGTACAGCGAAGAAAACACAAAATGCTAATACATGACACATTTCCATGAGGAAGCAATCTTGGAGTTTTAATGGCACCAGTGAAAAGATCCATCTACCTGTGCAAAAAGAGAGTTGTCTGTTGCTGCAAAATAATTGTTGTTTTCACCTGCACTTGTCCTTTTGGAAATACGACACTTTTTTCAGTTTTAAACACTACTTTAAATTTTTCAGGTTCATGTGAATTACATGCATATCACCACTACAACTTATTGTACCATCCTAATACATGACAGTTTGTAAACTGAGGGGAATGGTAAGTACACCAATCTAGCAAACAAATTTTACAAAATAAAATTTCCATGGTAATCATTTTTGGTGCTTTGTCTACCGTGCAACCTCAACTGACATCATTTCTTTACAGCTAAGGTCTCTTATGGTTGGAAGCTTGGCATCCTTCATTGAAGATGAAGATTATTTTTAAGTCTGTTCAAAGACAATAAAAAACTAATAAACTTTCACCATTAGATGGATCTCTATAAAAAATGACTAGACATGCAGTTTCACCAGCAATTCATTACCAATAGTCATATATCTCCATGGTATTATAATATTTGACTAGATTTTGTACTGTGATTGTAAACATTGAGCCTTGAGGGGTTTTTCCTCTGTATATTAGGAATCTAGAAAACTAAACATTATTATTTTTTTTTTAATTCATTAAAAAAATAGTGAAACAACCATGCAGGACAGTCCTCAAATAGGAAGAAAAACTAATGCAAAATGATGCAGTCATAATCCTTTAGATTCTGAAACACCCTTCTTCACTTGTTTACGTTGTGTTTAGGGTAGCAGAGTAAGTGATAATGAAATAAGATCGTTTCAGAAAACATTAACATGCTGGGGAAGAGGGCATGAAGGGAAGAGAGAACTATGAAAAAATGAGTAGGCTGACTTGACTAGTATCTTAACCTCCTACAGAATGATCTCTTCAACTTTCATAATAGCTGAATTACAAAAACTTTCTAAATCTTAGCAGTCTCTTTAAATGAGCATTTTAGGTACATGCAATGTTTTTTTCTCTTTTTATTGACAGAATCTGGTTTTTCGTTTGCCGTTTTATTTCCCAAAGATTTCACCTAGTAGATTGATCTTCTACAGTAAAAACAAGAGGAAAATTTTCCAGATACTACATCGTAACAACACTGATGTCATATTTGCACATTTGTTGCCTTAATTTATATTCGAACCCTATTTGAAAATGCCATTCATTTTCCCTAAAATCAAATATGCACACAAAGACCAAAAACAAAGCAAAAAAGGAGGATGAATGGAGTATCAAATTCACCACATATGTGAATTTCAGAACTACTCAGGTCAGATTTTCACTGTGTCCCCATTGAAGAGTTTATTCTTCCACCCTGAAAGGCTCAGGATGAGACAAAATCACTTTGCTTCTCTTCAGCGAGTTTGCAACTGTAATCAAGAAAGTTTCTCAGCAACTTACTGAGTTACAGTGATCTGGAAGATAAAAATAGAACTTTAATTTTATGTCCCATAAAAGCATATCCTAAAATCAAGATAATCTGCAATTTAATCAACAGTAGTACATACTTACTCTACTCTTTTCCATCAATAGAATGGGAACAGAATTAATTTCTCATCATTCCCACATACATCTTTCTAGCTATTCTATTATTCTCCTTTCTGTGTGCTAATATCAAAATGCTTCATAAACTCAGTCTACTACCTGTCAGTTTTGTGAAGCTTGTAACTTCTGCACTAAGAACTTTAGCATTGATCCACATCTAGAACTAAGATTTGTGGAGAGAGATGCAATTGTGCTATTAATCCACCAATAGTGTCCCGAATGTTTGATTTACAGTGTGAACGTAAACAAGTGGAAAATTCCACTCAGCCTATTATGGAAGCTTTGAAAATTAAGTACTACAAGCATTTCCTTGAATCTTGGTACGAAAAGTAGCAATTCTGATAATGAAGACTGGTTAATCAGCCACATAATCTGCAAAAAAACCTAGCACTGATCCAAATGACTCCAAAAAGTAGTGACTAACATACAACAGACACTAGTTATATCCACTTTACCTCATGGCCACTGCTTCTCTGGGCATGGCACAGAATCAGGAGGCAATAGGTCTTTTTAAAAGTGCACTCAACAAGCAAGTATTCCAAATTACAAAATTAACAGGTAGCTTTCTTCCAGCATGCAGCAACTATTTGAACTTTTCAAGTCTCATTCACTTCACCATTCTGACAGTTCATGGCTGCCTACTATGATTAGAAGTATATCAGAATGGTGAGTTGTCTCAAAACTAGTATTCTGCTGCTATATAATCCTAAGTTTCAGTTCCATACAGATCCTTTCTGCTGCTATTGTATCATGTGTATTAAACATTAAACAGCGTGCCGCCCAAAAGAGCTCATGGAACCCTTCATAATTCTCCCTGATATCAGACCTGAAAGGTGTCAAAGTGATTCCACACAGCCCTCTGACCATCAAGATCTAAACCTTACTGCAGCTAGACGACACTGAGGAAAAGTAATAATACACAGTCTTCTCCTTTGTCCTATAAACAGATGCAGCTATGGAGCTGCAATAAGAGCACATACACATTTTAAATTCAGAAAACTGTAACTTCTCACTGTCTTATATAAAAAGGCTGGGCAGATTAAACTGAGAGCCACAGATAATATTGGTTCAATGAATCTCTAAAACTCTATACAAAACAACTTTCATTCAGGCTGTGCCTAAAATTCTGCTATTTTTTCGTGTGTCAGAAATTATAAATCAGACATTCAACCTGACCAGAGATGTCCAATTTCACTAACAGTTTTCTACCAATTTAGAATGAGATGTTTTATTACATTGCAGGTTAGCATGATTTAATATTTACATTTTCATAGCATTTGTGGCTCAACCAATTATGGTTAAATGCTATACCAACATATAAGAGATGGTAGTTATGGCCCCCTTATGAAATTTATGTCAGAGATGAAATAGAACAAACGAGTAGGGTGGGCAGTTCCAGAGACTACATAACAACAGCATGCTTAAAGTTCTCTACAGTCAGAAACAGAGATCTTATATGACCACTAGCCTGGCTAGGATCAGAATGTAAATGTCTGTTTCCATTTGCAACAACACACGACTTAAAAGAGCCTGAAAAAGATTGGGATAATTCAGATTTAATTGACGTGTAAAAGATGTCATAGGAAATGCAAAGGAAGTTATATAATCTTCACATTAGAATGAAGCACCTCCTGGGCTTAGGACTTTCATTCGTATATTGCATAAGTTTAAGAACAAAACAATAAACAAAGACCTGGATAAGTGTAGTGTCTGATCACACTCAATATTTAAGAAAAAGAAAATGCAGTGTGAATATACAGATTAAAAAATTCTTCCTACTGTTACCTCAGGTATTCTTTTTTCAGTAAAACCTATAGAGATGATATTCAGAGACCATTTCTAGAAAAGGCCCCTCATAGCTTAATCTTACATTATGCCAGGCCAGTTGCAGAATTCTCTGCCTGTATGAATTCTAGTTTTCAGTCACCTTTCACCATAGGTCCCTGCCTACCAAGTTCTGCTGGAATTGTTTTACAAGGGCCACCTGCATGTGGCAATTTCTCCCTGACTTCAGGACAAGCAAGCATAATTCTTTAGCAGGTTTATTTTTTTCTGTGTTGACAGAAGGTGGGAATGTCTCCCACAGTATGCACTCCTTGCCTTTTCAACCAACGTAAACTCAGAAACTGTATGAGAGGTCTTCATTGAATTTGGAACGTGAGCGGCTCAGTTCTCACATACACGGTGAGAAACGCCTACCTGCGGGTCCCAGAACTTAAAGTAGTTCATTGTTGGGGCTGCTGCATAGCCATGCACAGTACAGAATGAAAGTCTTAGCCTACAGAAGCACTTCGCTCCAGTGTATTGCTCACTTTATTCTTTTTTTTTTTTTTTAATCAAAATCTACCATGAGAGTCCAAAACTAAGGCACCTCTCTAAAAACAACATATTTGAAGAACATAAGTTACAGAGGAATAAGCTGCCTTTATTATATTGTCAGCCTGCAGATTCTCATAGCAAAAGATTAACAAGAGTTACTATTTCCAGAAGGACTGATTGAGGAAAAGAAAAAAGAGCAGCATTGTAAGATATACAAGTTTCTTTTATGAAGCTAAATAATTTGGACCATCAGAGGCCATATCTTAATGACATAGTCGCACAACACTGCTTCACAGGTAGCCCACGGGAGTATTACTCTAGTTAGATTGAGACAAGTTTTGGACAGTTTTGAGATTTGAAAGACTCCAGAAAATTGAACTCTCTCTCTTTAGGATGACTGTGCAGCTTGTAAACATGGAAGTACAGTTCTGAGTACATCTTAGAGCAGACCCTCTCCTTTTATAAAAGCTGACAGGTTAAATTCATTGCAGAGGCAGATTTAAGATTTCTCAATATTTGAACATACGCTTCCACCTTTATCTGAAATTTTGCATTAACTTTCATCTAGAACCACTTGAAATTCTCAAATGGATAGTACATTTACCCACAAATACTGTGAGATATAATTATCAAGAACACAGATACTCCAGTCTTTGGCATACATGGACTGTATGAGTTAGGCATAAAACCACAGCATGCACCAATACAGTACATATTCACTATCATCAGAAAGTAAATTATTCTTAATTCCATTAAGGTTGTAAAACAAGGCTCAGTAAAATTCAGAGGTAATAGATAAAAGATCTTCAGCGCCCTCTGAAAATTCAATATACACTGGTACTAATTACTAAATAAAGTAAGTATTTGATTAAATATTGCAATAGTTTCGAACTGATCACTGTAGAAATGGTCAAAATAAGTTTCAGTTCTTCCAATTTTCCTCTACTCCTGTAAATCTTCGACAGAAATATAAATGCTTTTCAAGGGCAATTTTGAGCTTACATTTGAAAGTACATTTACACATCTATATATCTAGATTGGACCAGACGTAAGGCAAAGGTGTTAAATCAAGACAATAGTGCCCCTCAGTGGCAGTACGTTGATATAAAATACAACTATATGATACTTTATTTTAAAATAATATTCTGAATATTTCTTTTCATCACTCACGGACAAATGCTCCATTAAATCACCTTCTTTCAAAACTATATAATCACTAAGAATCAGAGTTTTTTAGCACATACAATTTAATAATGAATGAATTTAAGTATGTACATCATCAGATATAAATATTTACTGTAAAACAACAGTTGCTAAATACTAAACAGCTTGTTTAGTACGGGATGATGAAAAAGCAGAGCCATCGTGAGGAGAGGAGGAGGAAGAAGAACAACTCATAAATGAGATGGAAGCCACCCAATCCCTATTCCTGAGTGAGCTGTGAGACATGCAAAAAGATTTCAGCCATCGTCCAGGTGAGCACACTGTCATCTGGCTGCTCCGACACTGGGATAACAAGGCCAGTAGCCTGGCATTAGAGGGTAGGGAAGCCGAACAGCTGGGATCCCTTTCTAGGGAAGAGGGCATTGACAAAGCAATTGGAAAAGGGACACAAGCCCTCAGACTCTGGAGGTGACTCCTGTCAAAGTATGAAGGAAAGATATCCCTTCAATGAAGATGTTACTTATCACCCAGGCAAATGGACCACCATGGAGAGAGGTATCCAGTACCTGACGGAATTAGCCATGCTGGAGGTGATTTATGGTGACCTGGACAACGAGCAGTTATCCAAAGATCCAGATGAAGTCAAGTGCACACGACCGATGTGGCAGAAGTTTATACAGAGTGTACCATCATCGCATGTGAACTCATTGGCAGTACTGACCTGAGAAGATGAAGAGGGACCGTCGGTGGATGAATTGGCTGGCCAACTCCAGGAATACAAAGAAAATTTCTCTTCCTCCCTCATCTTGGCTGTGAAGAAACTGTCCTGGGAGGTCCAGCAACTCAAAGAGGATAGGTCCTACTCCCCACCTGTATGGACCAGTATCTCAGCTATTAGGAGTAAGCGTTCCTCTGCTCAAGAGAGAGGATGTAGAGGGTACACATCATGGGACACCCTATGGTTTTACCTGCATGACCACGGAGAGGACATGAGGAAGTGGGATGGAAAATCTACCTCGACCCTAGAGGCACAGGTACATGAGTTGCAAGGAAAAGCAATCACAAAAGGGGGTTCTTCCAGGAAAATTGCCACTCCAGTTTCCAGTGGGCAGTTCCCCAGACAGAGTAGAAGGGCTGGTCTTGCTCCTGATTTTAATGAAGGAACTCCTGACTTGTATTTACAAGAAGTGAGTAACGAACACTATGACCAGGACTAGAGGGGCCCTGTCTCCAGCCAGGTAGAGGAAATGGATAGCCGGGTTTACTGGACTGTGTGGAATTGATGGCCTGGCACATCAGACCCACAGGAGTATAAGGCTCCAGTGGACACCGGTGCACAGTGTAGCATAATGCCATCGAGTTATACAGGGCCAGAACCCATCTGTATTTCTGGAGTGACAGGCGGATCCCAACAGCTAACAGTATCAGAGGCTGAAGGGAGCTGAACCAGGAATGAGTGGCAAAAGCACCCCATTGTGACTGGCCCAGAGGCTCCGTGCATCCTTGGCATAGACTACCTCAGAAGAGGGAATTTCAAGGACCCAAAAGGGTATCAGTTGGCTTTTGGTATAGCTGCCTTGGAGATGGAGGAAATTAAACAGCTGTCCACCTTGCCCGGTCTCTCAGAGGACCCTTCTATTGTGGGGTTGTCGAGCACTGAAGAACAATGAGTGCTGATCGCAACCACAATGGCGCACTGGCAGCAATATCACATGAACCAAGACTCCCTGATTCCCATCC
Organism: Fregata magnificens; assembly: GCA_013389945.1. Taxonomy (NCBI): domain Eukaryota; kingdom Metazoa; phylum Chordata; class Aves; order Suliformes; family Fregatidae; genus Fregata; species Fregata magnificens. Next base: position 20,165 of record WAAD01010416.1, on the reverse strand, counting down.
GTAAGCTGATTCATTGACTGGAGAGCCAAGGAGTGATCAGCAAGACTCGCTCACCCTTTAACAGTCCCATATGGCCAATGCGAAAGTCTAATGGATAGTGGACACTAACAGTAGACTATCGTGGCCTGAATGAAGTCACGCCACTGCTGAGTGCTGCCATGCCAGACACACCAGAACTTCAATATGAACTGGAGTCAAAGGCAGCCAAGCTGTGTGCCACAACTGATATCGCTAACGCATTCTTCTCAATCCCTTTGGCAGCAGAGTGCAGGGCACAGCTTGCTTTCACTTGGAGGGGCGTCCAGTACACCTAGAATTGACTGCCCCAGGGGTGGGAACACAGCCCTACCATTTGCCATGGACTGATCCAGACTGCACTGGAACAGGGTGAAGCTCCAGAACATCTGCAACACATTGATGACATCATCATGTGGGGCAATACAGCAGAAGTTTTTGAGAAAGGGAAGGATATAGTCCAAATCCTTCAGAAAGCTGGTTTTGCCATAAAACAAAGTAACGTCAAGGGACCTGCACAGGAGATCCAGTTTTCAGGTATTAAATGGCAAGACAGACATTGTCAGATCCCAATGGATGTGATCAACGAAATAACAGCTGTGTCTCCACCAACTAGCAAAAAGGAAGCACAAGCTTTCTTAGGCATTGTGGGTTTTTGGAGAATGCATATTCCAAATTACAGTCTGACTGTAAGCCCTCTCTATCAAGTGACCCAGAAGAACAATTTCAAATGGGGCCCTGAGCAACAGCAAGCCTTTGAACAAATTAAACAGGAGGGAGTTCATGCAGTAGCCCTTGGGCCAGTCCGGGCAGGGCAAGATGTAAAAAATTGTGCTCTACACCACAGCCAGGGAGAATGGCCCTACCTGGAGCCTCTGGCAGAATACACCAGGGGAGACTTGAGGTTGACCCCTAAGGTTTCAGAATCGGGCATACAGAGGATCCGAGGCCCACTATAATCCAACTGAAAAAGAGATATTGGCAGCATGCGAAGGGGTTCGAGCTGCTTTGGAAGTGGTTGGTACTGAAGCACAGCTCCTCTTGGCACCCTGACTGCTGGTGCTGGGCTGGATGGTCAAAGGGAGGGTCCCCTCTACACATCATGCAACGGATGCTACGTGGAGTAAGTGGGTCACAGTGATCACACAACGGGCTCGAATAGGAAACCTTAGTCACCCAGGAATCTTGGAAATGATCACGGACTTGCCAGAAGGCAAGATTTTGGAATATCGCCAGAGAAGGAGGTGATGCGTGCTGAGGAGGCCCCACTGTACAATAAACTATCAGAAAATGAGAAACAATATGCTCTGTTCACTGATGGGTCCTATCGTATTGTGGGAAAGCATTGGAGGTGGAAGGCTACTGTATGGAGTCGCAGAAACTGCTGAAGGAGAAGGTGAATCGAGCCAATTTGCAGAAGTGAAGGCCATCCAGCTATCTTTAGACATTGCTGACCAAGAAAAGTGGCCAGTGCTCTATCTCTATACTGACTTATGGATGATGGCAAATGCCCTGTGGGAGTGGTTACAGCAATGGAAGCAGAACGACTGGCAGCACAGAGGCAAACCCACCTCGGCTGCCGCATTGTGGCAGGATATTGCTGCCCAGGTAGAAAACCTGGTTGTAAAAGTACGTCACCTAGATGCTCACGTACCCAAGAGTCAGGCCACTGAAGAGCATCAAAACAACCAGCAGGTGGATCAGGCTGCTAAGATCGAACTGGCTCAGGTGGATCTGGACTGGCAACATAAGGCTGAATTATTTATAGCTCAGTGGACCCACGACACCTCAGGCCATCAAGGAAGAGATGCAACAGATAGACGGGCTTGTGATCGAGGGGTGGACTTGACCATGGACACTATTGCACAGGTTATGCATGAATGTGAAACATGCGCTGCAATCAATCAAGCCAAGCAGTTAAAGCCTCTCTGGTATGGAGGACAATGGCTGAAATATAAATTTGGGGAGGTCTGGCAGATTGATTATATCTCACTCCCACAAACCCGCCAAGGCAAGCACCACGTGCTTACCATGGTGGAAGCAACCACCAGATGGCTGGAAACACAATCCGTGCCCCATGCCACCACCCAGAACACCACCCTGGGCCTTCAAAAACAGGTCTTATGGTGACACGGTACCCCAGAAAGAATTGAGTTAGACAATGGGACTCATTTCTGAAACAACCTCATAGACACCTGTGCCAAAGAGCATGGCATTGAGTGGGTATATCGCATCCCCTATCATGCACCAGCCTCCAGGAATATCGAACAATACAATGGACTGTTAAAAGACTCCACTGAGAGCAATGGGTGCTGGGACATTCAAACATTGGGATACACATTTAGCAAAAGCCACCTTGTTAGTCAACACTAGGGGATCTGCCAATCGAGCTGGCCCTGCCCCATCAAAACTTTTATATACTGTAGAAGGGGATAAGGTCCCTGTAGTAACATAAAAATATGCTGGGGAAGACAGTCTCGGTTAGTCCTGCCTCAGGCAAAGGCAAACTCATCCGTGGGATTGCTTTTGCTCAAGGACCTAGGTGCACTTCGTGGGTAGCGTGGAAGTCCAATGTATACACCAAGGGGATTTGATTTTGGGTGAAAATAGCCAATGAACTGAATGGTATGATGTTAATTGCTACATAGCACTGTATGTCATCACTACTATAGTTGCTATATGCCATATCAATAGTATTACAGTAAGAATCACCCAAGTTAATGAAGAATGAACTTTGATGAAACTGAGCCAAGTGCAGCGGTGATGGAACCAGAACTGACTTCAGCATGCCACAATCCAACACCACACACGATGTCTCCTGCCCTGAAGGAGTGTTATGATGGAGCCCAAAGTCATGGACTAAATGAAGTCAACAGACAGTCTATGGGCCATCCCCCTAGAATAAGGGAATGTTATCTGTGTGTATACATATCGAAAGACAGGAAAAGTGGTGGAGATTAATTGGAATGTATTGGAAAGCGTGGGACCTGGGCATGATGTAGATGGTATAGAATAAGGGGTGAATACTGTCCTGGTATGAGAATAATGTTGATAACACACTGATGTTTTAGTTGTTGCTAAGCAGTGCTTATACTAAGTCAAGGATTTTTCAGCTTTCCATGCTCTGCCAGTGAGGAGGTGCACAAGAACCTGGGAGGGAGTACAGCCAAGACAGCTGACCCAAACTGGCCAAAGGAATATTTCATATCATATGACATCATGCTCAGTATATAAACTGGGGAGAGTTGGCCGGTTGATAGCGATCGCTGCTTGGGGACTGGCTGGGCGTCGGTCAGTAGGTGGTGAGCGGTTGCATCGCTTGTTTTTCCTGGGTTTTGTTTCTCTCTCTCTTTTTGTTGTTTTCATTACTAGTATTATTATTTTTTATTATTATTATTTTATTTCAAACATTAAACTGTTCTTATCTCAAGCCACGAGTTTTCTTACTTTTGCCCTTCCAATTCTGTCCCCCATCCCACCGGGGCGGGAGGGTGAGTGAGCGGCTGTGTGGTGCTCGGTTGTTGACTGGGGTTAAACCACAACAATTTGCCTATTATAGCTGAGTGTTTTGTGATTGGGTGTGTGCATATGTCTACAGTTCCCTGTTATTTTTCAAGAAGAGAAACTGATTTTTGCATCAAGACTTCTCACAACAATTCTGCAGTATTCAAATTGTTTATTTAGTTCTGTGTCATGCGCAGTAAGAAAGCATGCAGTAGTTCTTTGAAAACTTTAAAAACTACAGTATCTGAAGTGCCTGTATGGCTTGCTGTGCATACCAGGTTGTATTAATTCACTCAAAGAGTAAAAGTTTGTCACACTTTGAAGTACTGTTCACACATATATGGCTTTCAAAGCCTATCATGAAAACCTGCCTAGGCTCCTTCCTCCACACTGTGGAGGTTATAGAAGTATAGGTCAAGAATATTCACTACTACAGGCTTAGACAAATAGCACCTCACTGCAGCTGATCACTGGGAACAACTGATGGGTACTAAGCAATTGCATGGGAGAACTGGAATAGAACAGACAGCTGTTGTACTTTATATGTTCATTAGCACTTGTTATGTAATCTGGTTATCTCAATATTCTTGCTGATTTAAATAAAAACAGGCCTTGAAGCATAACTACAGTTTAATTTTTTTAGGGCTAAACCATCTCCTCCATCATATTTGACATACATAGCCGCAAAAAATATAGTCATGGCTGATGACACCTGGTGGCAATGATCACAAAATCTGCATTAGCAATTATTTTACACAACAGTATAATAATGTAATAATTTACTAGCTTCCAAGTATGGTGACAAACGCCTGGGAATCTTAAACCTTCTCTGAGTTTCAGTAAAGAAATTCTATTCACGTACATCATAGGAAATTCTCTTCAAGTAAAATAGTTCTACTTACTAATTGTAACTTTGTCTTTATCCCCTAGCATGACGTTGTTCGGAGTGAGATCTCGATGAACAATCCTTTTCTCTTTATGCAAATAACGAAGAGCTAGACAAAGCTTAAAAACAAACAGAAAGAGCCTTACAAAGATTCTTAACTACGACCTAAATAAAGGCACATAAAATTAAATCCACATCTGATATTAGTGCCTGATATAATAAACATTACTTTGTCATTTATTAGCCTAACAAACATAAACGGTGCTACTAATTACATGCAGGGAAGTCCTGGTAACAACAACAAAAAAAAATGGAGGCCCTTACTTGGATAAATATATGCCATATTCTTTCTTCTGTAAACTGTTGTTTCTTTTGCTTCAAAGAGTGAAAGTGTTCTCCCAATGGTACTCCCTCTATGAGCTCCATGACTATGTACAATCTGTCATCTACATAAAAGAAAACGAATTAATAGAACATTACATTTACATAGAAGGCATTTGAAAATAGAGTATTTGTGGATAAAATATATTTTTAAAGCTGTTACTTTTTACTTTTTAAAAATTTATTTGTACAAATACATTTTAATCGTAATTCTACTCCTTGTTATTCCATTTTTTCCTTAATTTATATCACAGCAACTATAAGGAATTCACTGCCTGATAATCACTCAGTGGGCAGGTCTATGTAGCTAACTCTTTATAAATAGAAAATGAAGACAATATGGCTGAGCAGTCTATATCATTCATTCTACTAGTCACTATAGCTTTCCTCCCTACTTAGCATTCCAGTTGTAAATTTTGGATCCTTAACTCTATAGGATGAGAATGATGCTTTCTACATGTTTACATTGCATCTAGTTTTACTAATAGATAAATAAATATAAATATTATTTCTCACAATTTTTTCAATTTTAAAGGAATATAAGCCTGTCTGACCTGTAGCAGTTCTCTAAGAAAACATTACCATTTATTGCTCAAATTTGATACACTCCTTCCAAGCTGTAAGTGCTTTTATTAAGTATTTCTATTTCTTCATTATGTACAATGTGGTAATTCTCTGCGTTTATACTTACTTTCCAAGAAGGTTCTATAATACCGTACAACATTTGGATGATAAAGCTGCAATGAGGAAAGAAATTTAGATGTTTGGAATAGTTAAACTGATGGCACACTATTTATAATGTTTAGCTGCACATTGGAAGGAAGGATTCCACAAACTTGCTTATGAACTGCAGTGCAGTAGACCTTCGCTGCTACCCCAAACACAGAGAAGCGTTGCGCATTACTAGAGCAACGAGGAGGAAAATATAGTATGATTCCTATCCACTCTCCCCTTAATAATTGAAAGAGTAAATGAAGTTTGAAGACAGGCAATTATGCCTGCATCAAAGTATTGGCTTTCTTAGCCTAAGAACACTAATGATCAGTCTGGTTTTTTAAATTTTCAATTACAAAAAGGACTATCTTCTCACTCTATTTTAAACCCAAGAATTCATTAAATGGAACAAAGACTCATGAGTTTTCTAACACAACCTTAGTTTACAGAATCCCTGAAAAAAGTTCAAATAGTGCCCACACAGAAGGTAAGAACCTTTAGTAACAAGCATTCACACTGCTGCTAACACCACTGTAAGAAGGTTTTCAATATCGACAGCATTCAGGTAAAAGGGGCCTATATTATACTGATCAGACAAAAATAGTAACAGCAGCCAGAAGCCCTGCTATATGAGAAATCACAGTTAATAATGCTAACAGCAGAATACCCATACATGAAACTAGAGTCCATAAGACATACCTGCTCTTTGACAATGGTTAGTTCAGAGACAATATTCTTTACACTGCTGTCTCTGTCTTTTTTGTCCTTTCCAAATGCTGGATTGTGTAAATTGACTTCTTTTATTGCCAGGAGATTTTGTCCATTATGTTTTCTAACCTATGAAAAAGATAAAACCCTTGTAAAATTAATATAGGATGGAGATAGAAAGGATATTATTATGGCTACCAGATTAGTTATCAGAGTCCAAACCCGTCTCACAAAAGCTACAATCCTAGATTTTCTGTGTGTGATATGATTAGCCAAAAGAACTGGAGCCCCACAATACAGATTAGCAGTACACTGTTGAACTTGCCACAGTGTTTGAAGTAACACTGTGCCCAGTGTTGCTTTTCAGATAAAACACACTTGAATTTCTGTGGTTTTATAGAGATTTCTTAGCCTTCCAAATAGACAGAAATGCTGTTTGTGGAAAGGAATTAAAAGAAAGTAAAAGTAGGAAAACTGAGACATACACTGGTCAATCTTATAAATACAAGAGGGGACAAACAAAATCACAGTAAATACTAACAACATGCCCAGATCTGTAAAGGCCCTTTCAGACCTGCATTCCCCTACTGAAATTCAGAGAATGGTAGTGCCTAAAACAGGTATTAGACCCTCTTCATGAAGCCTCCCCTCAAACCTGTAAATTAGTATCAAAATGGAAGTTTACCTTATACACACTTCCAAAAGCTCCGCTGCCAAGGTGCTCTAAAATTGCATAATTGCCTATAAGTTTTGTGGGTGCCTTACTCTGATTCATGCTCTCAATACTTTCAGCAATTTGCTTCAATTCATCCTCCTGGTTATAAATTAAATGACAAATAAATAAATATAAAATAAATACAAATAAACACAAAATATTTCATGCCTTTCTTGTGCTAAGAATGTGCAAAGAATACAGCTTCTTAAAGCTATGAGAGTTTTTACTTACCTTTAATAAATTTAGCTTTGATACCAACTCTTCATAAGCACTGATATCACGCACATAATGTCCAACATCAATGAAGATTTCAAACAAGTCAGTAGGGAAAAGTCTACAAAGGTTTAAATTTTGAAATATTTTAGGAACAGTGTACACAATAGCTATTAATCTACAGCAGAGACTTTTCAATGTTTATTATTACAGCTTACTTTAGAACGTTCTAAATAATACACTTATTTTTTACTAATCTGTTTAGATATTAACCCTCTAACATTGCATACACAGGAGTTAAAGGGCCTTTCAAAAGTCAGACTTCAGCCTCCATGGGTTGAGTATTAATATAAATGCTAGTTCTCCAAACAAGTATAAGCCTCTTTAAAGTCAATGCACCTCCTGAGTTTCCAGTCATTTTCCTTTTTTTTTGCCTTTTAGTACTTTATATTATGCTTGTTGTCACTTTATCTGAGTTCCTTCTTGTAATGCATTAAGTGATAGGATTAACATTTGTCTGCATTTAACGAATCATGACATCCATCTTAGAATTTTTGTCCAAGAAGTCTAGTCTAAAACGCTAAAAGGACTGAGAAAAGCAAAAGCCAACAGATAGTAGGCAATATTTAATTAGTGACTGAAGGTTTGTTTCTTTTTAAAGTTCTGGCAGAAGTAGAAATACAGAAAATTAAGGCATTTGGCAAAATATGAAAGACAGCAAATCAGTCCAGATTTATCACTTTCAAAACTTGACATCAACCATGAACGTTAAGTACAAAATCCACTTTTTTAAAAGTAAAAATAACACAAAAGTTATAATTAGAATTCTAGTAATTTATGATACAGAATAAAATCATACAGAAACACTACTCACAGGCAGACCTCCTAAGCAGTAGGATTACTATCCTAATCCCACAAATTAAACTGTTAGGTTTTACACGGCGTTTGTAGCCAACCTGGTGGAAATGTCATCTCACTAGTAAAAATGGGTAACTGATGAAAGATATTTTCTCCTTATTGATCCAAACCTTTCAGCAACACTCCTAAGTAAACCAGCTTGATGCGAACTCATTCCCATGTGAAGGAGTGGAGGGGGCTCAGAGGAAAAATTTACTGCTCCCAGTTACTTGCTGCTATCCAGGGCTGTAACTTGCATGTGCTAATCTTCAGGATAAAAGTATGGTTTATCTCCAACAGTATTAAGTCTGTCCTCAACATATTTAAAACATGGATTCATGGGGGAGGAAGGAGCCCCTACAGAGCCAGGTTCTCTGGCATGCATACAATAGAAGTCCCCACACTGAACATCTAAATCTTGTAGGCTGGCACTGATGCAATGCAGGAATGGCTATCGGTAGCTATGGACAGGACAGAAGTTGTCCATTACTATTTCTTCTTGTTGAAAACAAATGACAATTTAAAAACATGTCTTTCTGATTGGAGTGACGACTTTTGAAAGTTATCCCAAAGGAACAAAAACATTTTGTAAACATACCTTTTAAAGATATGTCGATTTCTTTCCATACTGAAGAGAAATCTCAGTGCTCTGAAAGCATAACACTACAGCAGGAAAAAACACTTAAATTAATGACAAATTTATACACAACTGGAAAAACCACTGATAAAGATCAAGGATTCCCCTTGACTCTACATGTCGGTAAACTTTGTACTTAAATGACTAGATAGATTATGTTATTAACATGATAATGAAGAGAGTAAAAATATATTAAGTTCCTCCTGTATTTCAAAAGTAGGCAGGGCCATTTAGGTGGGGAAAAAAAGTAAAAAAAAAAAAAAAAATTGGGTGACTATAGCTATAGTACACACTGAGGAACATCTAAATCTTAATCACCTCTTTTTATTTGCAGATAGCTCAAGACTTGAGACCTGCTCTCTTCTCCAATGCTGAAAAAGGTAAATGTAATCAGTGGTTTTGCAATGATGCAGTAGAAACAGCATTTTGCATTTTTTCTGAAAAATGCAGTGTAGAACACCGTAAGTTCTAACAGGGGACCAAAAAAGAAAAGTGAGAAAAACAGAATGATCAACTTTTTTTTTAATACTAAGTTCATAATATTTACAGAGATCTTTATGTACCTCAGTTTCTATCTTTATGTACCTTAGTTTCAATATGTTCTCTACTGAAGAAAGTTTATTTTAAAAACAGGCACTGGCAGGTAGTTAATATGTATGCTTTTATGTAATTCATCTTTAATTCCATTTATCAAGAGTCAATAATATGGCACATATATGGCTGACCAAACAAAGATGACTGTATAAAGTAAGCCAAAGAGAAATAAGGTATTGATATCTGAAACAATGCAAACAGTAAACATCTTTAATGTAATTTAGTATTACTTTATTGCATCAGTGACTAAAACACTACTACAGTCCAGTGTGATAATCCCTATTTAGACAATGGTAACTATATCTTAGTGATAACGGCAGAATTAATCCCCATGTTAAAACCAAATCTTTCAATATATAGACAATGCATTAAATGAAGAAAATAAAGGCCAAATGCTACTTTTGAAGGAAGCAGGATACTTGACATTTCACACAAAAGGAACATATGTTAATGGTGCTAAGAAGCTGTCTCTTTTACAGACAATGTTTCTTTTTAGTACAAAGTAAAATCCCCATCACAAGAGACGAATGGTGTGTTACGATGTCTAAAATTCCACTGAGAATCACAGTCACAACTTAGCTGTACAAAATAACCCAGACCAGCTGGGCCATAGTTGCTACCTTGAAAGCTTTTCATTTTAAAGACTATGCTTAGACCTTATTGTAGAAAGCCCACCAGTGAAGCGACATGATAATAGATTAATAATGAGATAAATAGACAAATATTATTGCCATTTAAAATAGCTTTCTCACACTAGTATTTTGAGATTAATATTTAACATTTGCCATATGCTTCAGTTAAGGTATGATGATTTTTATATATGGTACGTATGCAGAATAAATTACTCATATCACTGACACCCTTGAAGCAATGGAGAAGATCACTAAGGCAGTATGGTACAAAGAAGTTGAAAATTTAATCATTGAAAACACAGACAAAAGAGCAGTAAAGAAACCAAACCAGTAGTGCAAGAATTCTAAGAAAAATGCGTATGAAATTCAAAAAGGGTATTCCAATAGCTGCAACTGTATTGCATAGCAGTCACAATGATAAAGGCAATACAGATAGCAGTGTGATAATCTGAACAAGGTTTCATAAAAAAAATATATTTCTTATTGTTTGCCTGCACGGATTTAGTTTTCATATGTGATCATTATGTCCATTATTAATTCACATGACTTCATGTTTAACACAACTACAGTCGCTTAGTATCTCTTGTGAGTTACTTCCAACACATTCTGCTGGAATCTAAAAATCTCAGTGGGCATAAATTAAGCTCCTTACAGTTGTATGAGGCAACTGTGCTGAGCATATGCTCCAGTTTATTAAACTCCATGTTAGTTTCATATATCCTCTATGAAGATTTTTATTTATCTCACCCTTAAGCTGATTTAACCAAAGTGCACTATAAAACCTTGTTGCAGAAGAAAGCTACCAACTGCACTGAATCTGCACTCCAATCCTAATCTAGAAGAACCGTGACGAGAAAGATGACACTACAATGAAATTTTTTTTTGTGGAAATGCTTTCCCTCGCTCTCCAGGCATGCCTACCTGATTAAATCGTTGAGTAGCTATGCAGCCATGTAAGTGTAGGGTTATGCCAGAACAAAGACCAGGTGAGAGGCAGGATCCTGACTGCATTCACCTGTGCCAAGGACCTCCTCACTCTTGCCCACAGAAGGGCAACTGGAGCAGCACCAGTTGTGTTCACCCCTGAACCCCAGACTACTACTTTCCTATAGCTTAGAAAGACACCAACACCATTTCACAGAGGCTGGAGAAGAGCTACCAGATAATTAATTACTACTGATAACTTTTACCCTAAGTTAACTCAAACCAGTACATTTATGGGAGTATTGACATGCAAAAACAAGAGCCATTGTATGCTTATTAGCTCTATATTTATTCTACATTTAAATTAGCTCTACTTCATGTGATGTTTCCCTGTATTTTATTTAACAGCCACAGTAAGATTCTGCAGAAAGAAACAGATATTAGTACAGTATCAAATCTACGGTGAGTTTCAGTGAAGACCAAGGCACTACAAAGAAGATCTGATGCTGCGCAGCCTGAAAAAGTGGAGGAGAGATTATCACAAGAAAAATACTCAGTTTCCTTTACATTATATGAGGAGTCAGAAGCAAAACTGATCAGAACAGAACACCAGAAATTGAGTCACTATTAACTTTTAGTTCCTCGGCCGTTTGTTATTCCTGGTTTTGTTTTGGTGGGGCTTTTTTTCCCCTTTGAGTAAGATATTTTTACTGCACTTTAAAATATTAAAAAATTCTCAGGGACTGTTTGGGGCTTTCAATGTGCAATGATAATAAAGGGAGGTACCTGTAATAAATTAGCTTTTTCAGCGTTCCTTTCTTTGTTTGGTAAAATCAGCCTTGCTATTGTATATATTCCATTTGCCTGGAAACAGAGAAAGGTCAATATTAACAGCACTCGTTTGCACAGAAACCACAAATAAAAACCAATGGTACTTCAGATAAATCAGAAACTAATACCAATTGACAAGTTCTCAACATCCTACTGCACACCTAAATTATATGCTCAAATGACTTAAACGTACATAGGAATGAAATCATCGTTACATTTAAACTGATACTGCAAAGAGAGCTTACGAACAGATAATGAAGAAATGCTTCTAGCTCTAGAGGTGAAGGAAATTGCAGCAACAGATCTCCCATCACCATGTGGATATTTTGAACTGTCAGGAACCAAAAATCCAGTCACAATAAATATAAACTGCAGAAACACCGGAAGGGATAGCCTGAGGAGTATGTCTGTGCCTTCAGCAGGATTTTGTGAAAACCATACTGTATTTCAGCTTCCATTTTCATGTAACCATACTTGTGTCCTCCATTGGTGTCCGTGTTGGTTTGATAGATGGGCACTGGTAGATTTAGTTACAGTACTGCTCCCAGTCACCTGACAAGCTCCCTGTTGGAGACCACTCTCCTCTCTAGCAGAGTTGAAGGGAATATGTGTCAGCTCTGCCCAGGCTCTCCTGCAGTTCCTGACATGTTTTCTTAAACTGTTCATGAAGGTAGAGTTGAGCTAAGGTTTTAGGCTCTGCAGTAGGGCCACTGAGTCATAAACACGTCCTGGCTTGCTACCAGAACTGCTGCAGACTGCTATCAAGGCTGTAAGTTGAGACAAGGACACAGGATGGACAGGTAGAGGGCAGCTATAGCAGAAGCAAATGGTTCTCAACTGCCTGAATCAAGAGTTCTTTGTCACTGAGATAAACCTTTAGAAGTCACTTAGCTTGACTTTCTCAGCACATAACCGAAAGAGCTGCAAGTCTTCTTCCTCTATCTGTTTTTAACCTAAGTGAGTTCCTTCATCTTGTTCACCATACAACTCTCAAAGTTATATTAACACAGAGAAAGAAGCAGGATTTAAAATGAGAGAGGCTGTTGTAGGGTGGACCACTAGTTGAAATAAACATGCTTGAAACTATGTTCTGATCTGGAAGAGGGACATTGGCTGGTGTTTTGACAAAGGGAGAGATCATTGCCTTTTAACAGGATGAGTGGGGGAAGAAGTTAAGCTTGAACCTGTACATTGTCCCATCAATTTTTAAGCAATTTACTGACACCACAGTTATGCACTACTAGAGCAATGCAGAAAAACTCAATGTTCAAATCAGCCTTTTATTTCCCAAGTGCCCCAGGAGTTACACTGTTTTCAAAATATATCCAACTTAAATAAGTGATATTTTATTTTGATGAAACCAGACTCAGCCTAAAACGTATGCAGTTATACTGTTCAGATAAAATGCCTAAATCAGTATGGTTTATTGACTATTTTAGTACTTAAGGTACATAGAAGATTTTTTTTTTCTAAACTTACTTCCATTCCTTTCCTCTTAACCACTAGTTCTGAAATATACATGAACTTCTTTCCCAGTCATGTTTAAGGCTCTTTGTTCTCTCAATACCTCTAGGAATACCTCTAGTTGGGTTTTAAGCTAACTTGAAGGCTTTGATCACTGACTTAACATTTAGGGTATAAAAGCTGGCTACAGCTTTTAGCTGGTATTAATGTCCTAAATATTTTTGTCTTTGACTATGTCTGGAATACACAACAGCGATTTTAAGAATGGTTTTCAGAACCACAGATTCTACCCGATTTAAATAATACATTTTAAAATGCAGTTTAGAAACACAACCCTGGGGATGGAGTACCAGGAAGTTCTCAGAAATACCAAACTCTGAGGAAAAGAGAAATTGTTTGTGGAAGAACAACTTGCCAACATTAAGCTGCACAGAGTTTGTTTTATAAACTTCATGAAAGTCAGAATTTGTATTTCTCAGTTAATTCTATGATTACTCTTATTTACTATTCTGTTTTGAACATGGCAAAAGCATGGCAAGAGATGCCAACCATGGCCAAATAAAGCTGTTTATTCTCCAGACAACTGGATAGATCTAGTTGATATCTTTGTGTATGTGTCTCTGCGTGTAAATGTATAAAGAGATGCTAGAGATACTAAAGTTATATAAAGGCATATTTTCCAATCCCTTTCAAGTGCATGTTGTTTGTTAATTAAATGATGGTGACAAATAAGAACAATTAAGTCAAATTATAAACTATAATGCCTTACTTAACTGAATAAAGTCTTCCTACCTGTACTACCTGGTAAGCATTAGTCTCATTGAGCACCAGTTCAGTAATTGCAGCACAACAAGCTAGAATAAAAATTCAGATGTAACATTTAGGGCCAGATTCATAAAGATATTCAGATAGCATGGTGGGTTAACATTAGCTAAGGGCCAAATGCCCATCCAGCTGCTCATTCACTCGCCCTCCTTAACAGGACAGAGGAAGAAAATAGGATGGAAAAGCTCATGCATGGGTCAAGAAAAAGACAGGGAGGTTGCTTATCAGTTACCATCACAGGCAAAACAGACTTGACTTGGGGAAAACCAATTTAATTTATTGCCAATTAAAATGGATTTTGATAGCAAAATAACAAAGACAAAAAATTAAAACAACACCTTCCCCCCACACCATCCTTTTTTTTCCCCCCCAGACTCATCTTCACTCCTTCACTCCTGACTCCTCTATCCCAGCAGCGCTGGGGGGCGCTGGATGAGGGTTACAGTCAGTACATAACAGTTCCACTCTGCTGCTCCTTTCTACTTTTCCCCTGCTCCAGCACGGGTCCTCTCCACGTGCTGCAGCATGAATACCTGCTCCACTGAGGTCTCCCCCATGGGCTGCAGGGGAGTCTCTGCTCTAGTGCCTAAAGCACCTCCTCCCCCTCCTTCTCTGACCTTCGTGTTTGCACTGCTCTTTCTCACCCCTTTACTTTTTTTTCTTCTCCTCCTCTGCTCACCCAGCGTTTTTGTCCTTTCTTAACTATGTTTTCACAGATGCACCACCAGCTTTGCTGATGGGCTTAGGTTTGGCAAGCAGTGGGTCTGTTGTGAAGCCAGCTGGAACCAGCTGTGTCCAGCACAGGAGACTCCTTTACCTCTTTCCGCAGAGGCCACCTCTGCAGGCCCGCTGCTAACAAAACCTTGCCACCATACCCAATACAGAAGGCTAAAAATATAAACAAGTACTCAGAACTAAAAGAGACCTCTGTAAGTTCAGTGCTTACTCTTTCTTAGGAGTCCTTAAGGAATGCAGAAGTAACCCAGAAATATGCTCCACGCTGGCAATACTTTTGGTGCTGCAATTTATTTCACATTACCAGCTCTTCACAGGTAACATTCATGATAAAGTATTCAAAAACATGTATTATGTTACAGGTTTCAGGAAGATACTGCAAAGGCTCATGTAACCCTAGTAAGGATATTTTGCATTGTCCTTCTATAGTTACTGGAAAAAGACACGATCCTGCAGAAGACATTTCAGAATGGATAGTTGACGTGCTATTGAGAAATCTCCTCTAAAAGGGATTTTCTCCGTAACTATTGAGGAATCCTTGCCTGACTGGTAGCCTTTAAAATACCACTTTCAAAGACTTCCATCGCCATCAATTCATGATTGATCTACCACAGTAAATTTGAATAGAGGGAAAAATATGATCAAATAAAAATAATCTCAGTCTAAAAAAAAAATATATATATATATGTGTGTGAGATATTTTTACAGATGGAAGAAATATATACGACTGCCATGTACTTAATCATTTATCCTTTGCTTCTTTCTAAAAAAAGTGCTTTTTGAAAATATGTGCTGGTATTGCACATTTAGAAATAAACAGAACTGACTTGGTGCTCCCACTCCCTAAAGCAGGTATAAAAGTTTACAATTTCAGTTTTGAGATATTTTTAATCCCTTTGTGCAAGTGTAAGTAAACACATAACCGAGGATTAGGCCTTATAAACCTACCTGCTTGAAGCGAGAAAGTATTTTCTTGCATCTCATCAGGACTCAAATCGTCTGACCAATGAAGATGTTGGATTCTCCCTGCTGTGTTTGCACTTCCAACTGAAGAGCGATCAGAAACAAGATTTCTTTCCCTGGAGGAAAAAAAAACCCCCCCAAAAAAAAAAAACCAAGCCCCATCAGATTGCAGTGTAAAAAAATGGCTTAAAATATCTTTGTTAACCATTTCTGATGTTCTGAAAATTTGTATGTTTTTCCTACATTAGCTAATACACTTTGAAAAAGTAAACAAGCCTTTAAACAGAAAATTCCTTTACCACGTTCACCAATTATATTCACAATTCTAGCTCACTAAATAGATGTCTGATTAATAGGGAAACTAAGTAGACAGCAATGACATATTTATAATCTATTCATTATTTAGTTTATACACTGAAAATATTAAAAACAGCTTAAGATAACAATGAAATATGCATAGCAGAAAAAAAATACTGCTTATTCATGATGTTCTAAATAGCCTCCTAATTTCTGCAGACATCACATACAGCTGAACAAAACAAAGATGCTATTTGATAAAACAGGGCTTGGTCAAATATATCTTAAAATATGAAACAGTCTCATATAATTGCCACAATGTTGAGGACTGAAAACCTACCCCTGTAATATATGAAGGAGCTGCTTGATTCCACCCCAAATTCGGATTTCCACACTAGTCTCAGGGTCTTCACAAACCTGTACCAGAATCCAAACTATACTCCATAGAAGGCTGATATGATCAGAATGGAGTAAACCGAGCAAGACTGGAACTCCTTCATACATTTTTACTTGCTCTTTGACTTGTGGCTCTGCACAGAGGAGACGTAGCAACTCTGCTGTGAGCCTTAGGGGAAAAAAAAAAAATCAGCAAGAAATTTTAACAATAACTCCATCATTACCTTGTATTGTCAGTTAGCAAATCGGAAAAAAACCACAGCAAATGTTTAAGAGAGAACAGAGACCTCCTATAAAAAAAGAAATTAAAGAAAACTGCTTAAAGTCACTGTAAACTGGTTAAAGTCACTGTTTAAAAAAATAAAAAGAAGGTCCAAATTTGCATAAGGGATGAAATTATGTTTACATTGAGTTTGACTGTCAGCATAAGCAGCCAAGCATACACAGCCAGGATGGAGGTGGCCAGGTGGGCTGCAGTCATGCATGGTACCACCTTCTTGTTAATGGCATTAGTACTACAAGTAGCACTGACTGCATGAACTTGTAAAGTCCATCTGTGGAATTAGAATAACTCCACAAATAATTGTGATTCTTCTCCAGTATGGTTTGAATATTATGTTTACAAAAGGCATTGGATATATCATTTAAAAGGTTTATACAAGATTTTCATTAACTTCACTCCAATTAAGGTGGACTTTCCATAGAAAATATGGTTAGGAATTTCCGTTTCCACTTGAAGCAAAAAAGCCGCAAGTGTGTTTGATGAAACATATGAATTGAGATATGAATCTGAATTTAAAATTATTCTTAACTAGTACTGAACTTCATCAGCTTCCTGTCTACATTCAAATTCCAGTTTTTATAACAAACTTCTGGTTTACGTATAATCTAAATAATTTCAAACCCAGAAACTAAATAAAATCTTTTGGCATATTCAATTTATCTTTAGTCATAGGTAAAATAATTTACATGTGTGAAATAATCAAGCATGAAATTTAAAAAATCTCATCCTGTCACATTTAAAATTCTGAAAAGTGACATATCATCAAATTTGAAAGTCTTTTGGTTTCTTACTGAAATGCAGATATAATATGCTCAACCAGCAGGCTTAGCTGAGATGAAAGGACATTTAAAGAACTGAAGGAACCTTTATGATTTTCTGATTGAGGGATATGGTGTCTGACCCAGCCTCTGGCATAAACTCCAACAGCTATATTTCTTGCAATTTTTTACTAGTTTATATTGGGCATCCCAGAAACTGTCAGAGTTCAGCGTGCTTTCCATCTAACCACTCAGGTCTGCCAGAAGCAAAGAGGAGATGCACCAAGAAAAGCGATTGCTATCACTTGGTGGTAAAATTGCAATTTATTTGCACTACACTGTAGGCCATCAGTGGAGAGAGAGGAGACAGCTTATAACAAACTACTAGAAAAGGGTCTGCTAAATCAATATCTGACTGAAAATACATAGGTATCAGAACTTTACCTTGAGTATATTAAAGCAGCACATTATCTAATTCCTCTAAATAAACATGTCCCTAAATGAAAAAGTCAAAATATATTTTAACACAATTAATCTACAAGCAAAGTCTCACCTTTTAGAAAGCAAATCGTATTCATGTAATATCACCAGCAAGTTCTCAACAATGGTGAGCTCACTTATCTTCTCCCTACATTCTGGACTACAAATTGATTATTCCTGGCATTTATATCAAATTAAATTATATGAAAAAACGCATTGCTCTTTAGCCTCCCTCCTTATACATTTGACCAATTATTTTTTTCTCAAGTCTTAAGTAATAATATTATATTATGCACACAAATATTTAAAGCCACAAAAATATGCTGGGTTAAGAGTGACACTGCAACAATTTCCAATTTTCCCAGTACAAAAAAGTAAGTTTGAATGCATAAAAGTAAAGACACAAATGTATTTCATTTGTTTCATACTAGAAATTAAGCAAATAAGGTACATTTTTAGAATCAAATACAATTTCCATAAATATTTGTAATATACTCCAAACACTTTCTTGCCCAGGCCAAATGTAACACATTTAATTCTGTGAAGAAAGTTAAATGGGAGTTGAAAATGTATGTATAACATCATTTAAATTAATACTGATATTAAAAAAAATTAAACTGAAATAGAATGAAAGAAATTTGGGAAAAGAGAAAATGCAGAGAAATCTTAGTGAATAAATTTCTACTGATCTCAATGAATTGTATCTATTCTCTTCGGTTTTGTAATTTTCCTTCTCATTTTTCATTTAAAAGATAAAATTGTTATACAAGTCTGGAAGTCAGCAGAACAATAACGTGGAAGCGGCAGCTTTTCTTCTATAAAACTATTAAGAATGAAAGATGCTGAATCTTCCTTTTCCTTTTTTTTCCCTCCACAACAGGAAAAAAAAGTCTTATCTTTATTTAAGACAGTCATTAGTGAAGAGAGGATACATATGCATGGGTTTCAGTGTATGCATTCATTATTTACTGCACTGAACAATATTCTTGCTGGTTATTGTGAGGCACTGTTATATTAAGCTCAGCACAAAAGATTTTTATATGCAGGAAGTCAGTAAGAATTACAAAATCCTCCACAGGGATTGCAAAGAGAGATTCTATGACTCCAGTCTTGCAAAGTTCTCCACATGAGCAAGAAGTCTGCTGCAAGGACCAAAGTTTCTACATAATTTTATATTGAAGCAGTAGAAACCAAGCACACTTCATACACCTCCACAGAACAAGGCATCATTTTGAAAAAAAGAAGTGTTCCTCATAAACAGCAGTTTTAATACTGTGTCAAGAGATAACATTAAAATGCTTATTGTGAACTACAGCACATTAAGTTGAACCTACCTTTCTGCTAGGCTAGTCAGAGCAAGGAGGGCACCCAAAAGCACATTGCTGTCTCTGGCAGATAACAAATTTACTAAGGTCTGGAAAATGGAAACAAGATAAATAAATATAAACTATATTCCTTCATGACTCAAATACATAAGTAGTTATTTATAGAAAAGTCAAAATTAAGATACCAAATCCTTACACAATACCCTAAAAGTCTGAGGCACATTTAAAGTCCACTTTAAGTACACTTAAAGTCTTAGAATTCACCCAGTCTTAGGACAAGCAAGGAGTTTTCTTCTCAAACTGCAATTAGCATCTCTCTTGACTGCTAAAGCATATGTCCAACTTAATACACCATTGTAAAAATCGGTTCCTGTCTAAAACACTTCAGAACTCTAAATCAAGGCCTCCTGAAGCAAAAAGTGAATTTTCAGCTTATATTTAAACAATGCAGTATGTAATTTAAGTCCCTGCATATATTCTGTTAATGATTTATATCAAAGTAAATTTCATGTTTGTCTAGATTCTCTAAAAATATGTTGTCCGATACTATCTGATCACAATTGCCAATGTTTTACTGCAGCATAATAGAATCACAAACCACTAGTTATACTGATCTTGATCTCTACTGTTTCTCAGTTTGGCCACAAATCAGCAATGGTTAAGTATAGATCCTTAGACTGGTGATAATGTATAGCAAAGGATGTCTAGGTTGTCACTGTCTAGGTTACACTGTTCCATTTAGACACAGAGTACTTTATAAGTGAAAAATCATAGCAGAAATTCATAGAAAAATACAAATAAAAATATATTTATATTAAAAATGATATAAAACAATTTATAACATAGTAACATATAGGTCAGGACAATGTAAACATAAGTACTAATTTTTATATGAATGTGTTTAAGTCCAAACATTTAAGACCTATTTATGTCAAACAACCAATAACCATGCATCAGGCCAATTAACTTACATATGAGAAATAATTTT
>WAAD01010403.1:16635-26635 GCA_013389945.1 Fregata magnificens | reverse complement strand
GGCAGTTTATTAAAGCAAAAGCAAAGGCTGAGCTCGGAAGCAAAGGAAAACAACAGATTTATTCTCTACTTCCCAGCAGCAGGCGATGTCTAACCGCTTCCTGGGAAATAGGGCTTCAGTACACGTAGCGGTTGCTCCGAAAGACAAATGTCAAAATAACGAATGCCCCCCCCGCCCCCTTCCTCTTAGCTTTTATTGCTGAGCAGAGGCCATATGGTATGGAATATCCCTTTGGTCAGTTTGGGTCTGCTGTCTTGGCTCTGTCCCCTCCCAAGATCTTGCCCACCCCCAGCCTGCTGGTGAGGGGGGAATGTTGGAGAGACAGCCTTGATGCTGTGCAAGCAGTGCTCAGCAGTAGCCAAAATTGTTGGTGTGTTATCAACACCTTTCTAGCTACCAATAGGAAGCACAGGACTAGGAGAGCTGCTATGGGGAAAATTAACTCCATCTCAGCTAGAACCAATACACACATTTTCAAAGTTTATTCATAACCGTTAGGAACAGACACGTGGAAATGAATAATGGGATGAAGGAGTCAATGTCAGTTCTAGGAACCAGTTCACTGAAAAATGGTCAGCTCCAGAGCTGTACAGAATAGGCACAGTTTACACACATAATGTTAGAATAAACAAAACATTGGGAAAAATTTTGAAATCTTTCATTTTCTTTGAGTTCGAGATTGGGTGTAGGGAATAAACCTTTCTTTTAGATTTCTTTGTTTCATGAAATACAGATTTTCTGGTGAGATATCCTCTCTTCCCGTGGCACCTGAGTGGAACTTGCCCCACCGAGGTCTTCACCACTGCCACCAGTAGAGACAGAAATGAACTAACTATAAACAATATTGAAAATCCTGTTTTTTAGAACTTACACTTCCCTCTGTAGGATTTGATATCAGCAGTTGTTCAAGGATGGATGTAGCTGGATCTCTTACCTGTTCCAGAATGGCAGCTCAGTGTTCTGGAAAGACCTGCGGTACATTTCCAGATCATCGTGAAGAAACACAGCTTCCCACCGCTTGTGATAATTGCGGAGCCCTGGGAAGCCAGTAAAAATCTGAAACGGCGTGACTAGATCAGCTTTGTGTGAATGTGACTATATTTCTTCCAACAGCTTGAGGGTAGGTACTTCAGATGCCTTTATGCCACTGCAAATCTGAGCTAATAAACCCTGCCATGGCTGAGTTGGCACCACATGAAGTTAGCTTAGGTGTATCTATCTTGGTGTTTCCTGACCTAAGGTTATATAGTGGCATCAGAGTGTATAAAGTCAATGAAGGTTCATCAGGATTTAATATATGTGCCTCAGTGCTAGTCCCGCTGTATCCAAGCTGGCACTGGTGGTGCTAATGTGGTGTCTCTGCCTTATGGTGGTATAGGTTTAGCAGGGCTCATCAGTTCAAACTGAGCTCTTGCCAAACAGATTAAATAAAACCATGTACAGTCCTGCATCTGGGCAAGTAAGACCTACCAGAAACAGGGTGCGATAGCCTGGGCTGAACCCAGTCAACCCAAATGGGCTGTGTCATTTGGTGTGTTACACTGCATGCTCAGTAATAACTGTCTGCAGAGGTTTTTTCCTCTGTTATTTGAGGTATCCTTTACTTTTGGTAACGGAAAGCTGGTTGTAAACAAAAAACTATATGGTGGTAGTTGCTTTTTAAACAAGCTGTAGGATTTATCTTAATGCACTCTGGTTTTTTTGACCACTTCTGCTATTGTTTTTATTTGTGTTTTTCTAGTTAGAGTTGAAAATTTCTCCTTAAAGTGTTTCTATTTTGAAACATTGTATTTTGTACTACCGCTTGTTTTAAGACTACTAGTACAAAAAAGATATCTAAAGAAAATTCTTATGTTTTGGACAAAGAGGAATTGTCCTATTTTTAAGGTGCAGGCACTTTTGCTAATACTGTTTTTCCCACTTCCATAAAGAATTTTGCCATAAACTATCAAGAATTCACATTCAGTGAATTGAAATTTGTAAACATATGGATATAATTTACTTCATAAAAACTAGATTTAGGGAAAAGTAGTTAATGTAGTTAAATACTGTTTAGATAGTAATGTATTTATACTAAATATATGAGTATTTTTATTAAACTTTATTTTTGACTCATATCCTCATTTTACACTATTATATTATACTGATTTGTTTAAAGATTTAATCTTCTAATGATTAAAGAGAATGGTTTAAAGATTCCTTTGCATGAATAGACATCCTTATACCCAATAAAGTAGATAGCTACAACTGAATTTTAATCTCAACATCTTTTCATCATCTCTACTACCAGAGGAAAATAATGCCTTTTATAGCTCAGTATGGTGCTTGCAGGGCCTCAGTTCAGAGCTTTGCATATAGAGCTGTGCTAAATAAATTGTTATTGTGTAATTGCTTACAAGAGACTCTTCTGTCCCAGGTGATTCGTTAGGCATGCAAACCTAAAGGGGCAGGTACACCAGACTGAGTCCATGTACTAATTTTGCCTAGAAAATAAAGGAGGGAATGTCTTTTTCTTCAAGTCCTTGCCTATAGTGGAGTTGTTTGTCCACGGTACGTATTTATGTCCTGGCTTATGTGCTGACTGGCATTATTTTGCTATGATTACACCTTCAGGCTTTGAAATCTTATAGCTGCATATGATTTAACACTTCATTCAGGCTGCAGTTGCACTTGGTTGTCATTAGGATTTCTGCAGTGTTACTAGCTCATTAACACACTTAGTATAGTCATCTCTGCTTCCTCCTCATTTCTGTTAATCTCAGCTTGTGTTAGTCCCCTGGTCCAGTACTGTGGATGAGCTTTATTTGCTTTCACTTGAACTCAGAAGATGAACCCAAAATACCACAACTGGCTTTGTAGTCTGATCCTGGATCTCCTCCAGCTCCATGCCTTGTCTTTGTCTTTCCCTTGCCCCTTCCTGTAATCTAAAATTCATACTGTCCTTCCTTGGAAGTCCCGCAGTGCATGGTTGTAGGTCTGGATTCAGGGAAGGCATCTTCTCAAACCATAGATATGGTGACCAGGGGAATCCTCAAGTTTGGAGTTGTTGCATTCTGCTATGACAGTGTTTTATGTACTTCGGGTGCTGGACAATGGCCTGAATAACACCAAACAAGGTAGCTTTTTTTTCCTGTCCTTTTTTACTGTGTGTTTTTGAGGTGGTTTCTTTTAACAGAGTTTGGCAGACTATGTTGAACTATGCAGAAAATACCTCAAGTTCCTTGAGGATGACAAGTTACCTGATTTCTGGTGTCTGGGGCTGTACGAGACATGAGCAGAGGGAAGACAGGACACTGAGGCCCTGGGGCCTGTGGTTTGGTCCTGCAGCATTATCTAAGTATCAGCAGGACTGTGTGCATTTAGCTGTGTGCCAATGCAAAGAGGGGTGTTGCTGCATGCCATAATGTGAAGTGTGGTTTCTTAAATCCTGTAATTAATTGATCATGCAAACCTGGGCTCACAGGTGCATAATACAACATTTGTGTTTTGGGGACAGAGGAAATGGAGAGATCACTGGAGGGGTTTACATATGAAATGCAGTGTTTATAGATAGAATGTGTCATTAGGAAAGTGGAGTATAGTTTTTCTTGTGATCCTTGTGTTTCACTGGCAGATAAGATGTGAAATGTGTTAGCATCTAGCATAGGCGTACTTTGTCATATTTAAAACTGCATCTAGCTGAGATTGATTGTAGGCTTGATTAGTGTACATTGCAACCAAGAATCCATGTAAGCTGTTAAACTGGGCCTGATAAGATGCTGTGAATTGTTTCAGATGTTGTTAGCTCAGAAACTAAACATGTTCTTTTACTGAACTAAATAAAATGTAAGAAAACTAAGATTAGGGATAAGTATTATTTTTTTAGAGTAATGGAAAAAACTCTCAGACATCCCCTAAAGAAGTAAGCAAATCTGAAATCAAGACCTACTTGTAAAGACTGCCCTTTAACAAAATGGTTCTCGATGTCTGCAGTAAGTACAGCTGTTCTAACCTGTGATAGAAATAATAATTTCAGAGGAGTCTAAAAGGAGGTATTACTCTTCAAAAGTACTTAGCTTTTTTGTTGTTGTTGTTTTAACTCTTCCCCTCTCTTGGATGTGCTTACCTTCTATTCTTTTCCCTCCCATCCTAGATTTTTGTACAGTGAGAGGAGCTGCAACAAAAACTTCTTAATTGGAAATGCTTGTTGGGAAAAAGAAAACCCAAAATACAAACTTATTTATTTCCAATGAAAAGTAACAAGAGTCCAAAGGAAACATTCCATCAAGCATTTAGTATTTGTAGCTTCAAGGAATTTAATTTTTTTTATTGGGTACAAACAATTAGAATTACTGATAATGCTACATCTCCAAAGATTTGAATGTCTTTAATGGCCTGATGTTTTTCTTCTGAAGTTCACCTGATCACTGCAGTGATCAAACTAACAGTGTGATTGAGTTGAAACTCAAGCTTGTTAGAATATTAGAGTAAAACCTAGTACAGAATTTGTAGCCTAAGGCCACACAAATACTGTAAAATTTAAATGATAAATCATTTGAAAGAGGCATAACCCACTAGACTAATGGATACACAGAAAAAATGGCTTGTTTAATTGCTGTTAGAAAATGTGAGAAACCTTGGGAGGGTTTAGAAGTTCATAGCCTTCAGAGAAGCTCTAACAAATTTTACAGCATTAGCTACTGTGGCACAGAAGGCCTCCTGTGTTCAAGAACAATTCCTGTGTCATTTAATCTATTCTTAAACCTGTCGAGAACCAGCCTGTGCACTTTCCTTGTCCTCACTGTTCTAACAGAAAGATTATTTGTGAGGTTTCAGCACTCTAGCTCTTGGAAAATTTGTTCCCTATTTTTTATGATTTTCTCACAATTATTTTCTTGTGCAATACTCTTCTTTATCTCTTCTCCATCTGATGTTTATTTTGCTAGTGTATTTGTATAAACACACCAGCAGCAACCACCTAATGCTTTCTTTTTGCTAAGCTAATCAAGAAAGCTCTTTTCACCTCCTTTAAGATGTCTTACTTTTCCTTATCGTTGCAATAGCCCTCCTTTGCATCTGGCTTACAGGTGGCATAACAGCTTCCCTGTGTTTTCTGGAAAAAATCGTAGATTCACATTTAAATTGTGTTTCTGGTTTATGATCACCTCATTTGTTACTAGGTCACCTGAACCTTTCTCTTCTCCTGTTTTTCCCAGTAGATTAGCTCCTTTTTTGTAGTAGTACGTCTTTTGTCAATACCGTTCTGGCACTTCGTAGCACTTCACCTGAAGGGAAAGCGAGAGAAGACTTGCACTGCTCTGAGATCCAGTAAAGCACAGTTTGAAGAGATTGCTATGGGATGTTCTTAAAGGTGGATGTTGATTTTTGTTGTCTTGAAAAAATATAGTTAGAAATTCCCTATATTTTAGTATGTGACAAAAACTGCGTGAAAAACAGCAGATGACAGAAACATTCAGCAGGTGTGAGGGGCAGATGTATATGGGGAGTCAAACTAGTCATTGCAGTCCTGTCTTTAAAGTCTATGAAGTTGTAGTTGATAGGTTGTCTGCTGTGTCAACCTTTACCTGGTCAGAGAAAATAGGGACAAATACATCGTGCTGGTGGTTACGGATGTGGCAGAGAAAACATAAGAACGCTTTTGCTGGGTGGGTGAGAAAGATGCTACTTATGGGATTTTGGTGAATTGAAATAACTGGAATAAAAGAAATGTGTTCTTGCTCTTGTCTGCTGAGAATTTATATTTGGGAGTGAATTATAATACATGAATTGAAACTACAGCTAGTCTTGATACTATGGCGATTTCTGAATGGCCAATGAAAATAAATTTTATTAAGTAAGTTGAAGTTACTGGTTTGCTCTTTTACTTCAAACAGGTTAATCTCAACAGTGTGCTTTCTTTGATCTGCAGGCTTCATCTGGTAGCTTGCAGAAGCAGCCTTTGTCTTCCTTTGTTTTCCTGTCAGATTTTCACATTACTTCTTGCCATGAAAATTCCCACCAGTGGATACATTCTGTAACTTGTTCCAAACTGTTGCACCTCAGCTTCTGTATTTCTGATGACAAGCATTTCAAAGGTAAAAGGGAAAATGAGCTCAAACAGTGATGTGATCAGGACCTTCTCAGCTGCTTTCACTTTTCTGAAACTGTTGCTGTTCATGATACGTTCTGTGGCAGTAGAAGTGGTTATGTAAATGGAAAGGAAACAACACTGACTTAAAAAGTTCCTGCTTATTTTTGGAATGCAGTTCTTTGTTCTCGTGGGGTAAAAAAATCATTTGCATCTGGACTTATATGAAAAGTATTAACCATCTCTGATGCTGCGTATCCTGTACATCTTAATTTCACCAGCACGATGTTTTGACCCTGTTAGTCTTATTTTTCACTAATTTAATTAGTTTTATAATTAAAAAAGAAAAAATATAATCCATATAAAAGAGAGACTCCTTTCTTCATGTGGCTATTTTACCTCTTTTAATGCTGCATTTAAATAAAATGGTTTGTTGCCTTTTTTTGCATAGCTCAGGTCAGAATATGTGAACCTGTGGAGGGGGGTGTATGTTTTCTGTCGCCTGAGCCTGCTCACACCTAAGCAAATCTTTGAGTGCTGTTTATTTGCATGCTGTAAATACCACTGTGCTTTAACTCAATTTTAAAAATTGTTTCCACTGTGACATGTTTGCCCAGATACTGCACAACCTACCTATTAGTAACTATGATAAGGTGCTGCAACTACTTTTGTTGTTAAATAGTTGTGGGTTAAAACTGAAAGTGTTGCTGCTTTATGATTTCATTCTCTTATGTCCATTTTTAGCAGAATTAAGTTTAAAGTAGAAATGAAACGGGAAGGAAACTTGAAATATGATGTGCATTGATGCCTTGCAGTTTTGAAAATAGTTTTTAGATTAGCTGCCTAGGCAAAACAAGGCTTACATGATCAAAAGATAGACAATGTTGTCCTTTAGTCTTTCCATTGGTCTTTCAGGTCCCCCCTTTTAGACCTGTTTAACCCATGTATGCAAATATGGTGATAACATGATAATAGAAAAGTAACCACAATGTAACAAAAAGAGAATTTTTAAGGATACTGTTATCTATAAATTAGGTGAAAATTCGCAGCCAGGCAAAGAGGAGACTGAGATTATTACCCTCCACTGAGGAGAAGCAGATTGGTATCAACTGGTGCTTCCACATGCATGGCTTTGTATTAGCTTTAGCTCTCTTCCTCGTGTGGGTATCAAAGGGAATCTGGATTTATTACGGTGATAGCGAATGGCATTTAGGGAACAAAGATCACAAGTTCTTAGGAAAGCAGCCTGCATTATTTCTGCTAGTCACAGACAACATATTTTCTTAGCAGTTATAAACATTTGCAGTTTGCATGCAGACTAGTGCTGTTTATTCTGTAAATACATCAGAGAAATTTGTGTGCAGATGTGCAAATAGTATAAGTGCTCTTCTTACAATTAATTTGCTGTCTGCTGTAATAGATCTGGTGAAGGTGCTACAAGATTTCTGTGATATGCCATCTGTTTTATGTATGTTTTCTGGTTGACATGCAGTCACTTGAAAAATATGGCAATAGCAGAGAAAAGAGGCAGGATATTTATCTCTGACGTTACTATTCATAGGACAGGCAAAATACCTTAAAACCATTTTAACAGTAAGATAATCAATCTTTACGTTCTGGTAGTATTCCATTCCTTTGTCTTCTTTAAAGTATGCCTATAGGGCAGGAATTCTGTGTCTGCAGGAGAACAGGCTTTTGAAGAGAGATATTTTGAGGTCTGAGAAAAAATTTTGTTACCTTCTTATGTCCTAAACCCCAACCTTCCTTAGCAGTGTTTGTTATGTCTGGAAGTCAACAATATATACAATTACAACAGGTAAAAGTGGGTGCTTGCTACAGTGTGTATAAGGTTGGGCCTATAAAAACGAAATACTTGAATCTTGCTACACTTGCATGCCGTGTGTGGAACAGAACCACCTGAATCTGAAATGAGACTTCTGAATAATGCTTTACTGCAAGCAAGACCAGACTAGAATACAATGCTCTGTCAGACCAGTACTTTCCAGAACATCCCAAGTGTATTAAATATTTTTTTGCACTTATCAAGTGCTGAATGAATCTGGTATAAAAGTCTAAACATATAAATGTTCCTATAAAAAGAGGGGTAAGGGAGAGAGATCTGCTATGGGAAGTGTGCCAAAAGTACTACAGACGGATGAAGAATTCCTGAGAAAAAGAACTGAATTTAGGAGATGTTATCACTAAAAGACAAAAATGTAAGAAATTGGTGTCTTATACTTCAGTGCATACTGTTCAGTGTTGTAGTAGTCCATATATTTTCGAAAAGTGCATCACAGTTATCAATGACTGTCTTTCTGAGTGTAGCATTTTTGTTATCAGGATGGTTTTTATCAGCAGGTAACCACAACTAGTCTAAAAGCAATTCTGAATTCTGAGAACCAAGAGGGAAATCTGGCAGGTAATAGTAGTTTACAGTTTTCTGGAATTGCGTATTTTGATATTGGGGAGCTAAACATCATTATTCATTTTCTTTACCAAACTATAGATAGCCCTTCATTTTTTGAGGGTAATGATTGCATTTTTTCTAAAGCATATGATGTGAAAATGGCCATTAACAGCTGTAGAATTGGAAGTGCTTTGATCTAAAGAGGGCTTTTGTTTACTGGGAATACACTGTGTGGGATAAGAGATTAAGTGACAGTTTTAAAGGGCTATATTGTTTTCAAATTGTAGGACATAAAAAAAAATTAAAAGGATGAAGTTCACAACAGACTATATCCTGCCTCCACGTGAAGAAAATATTAGTTTACCTTCAGAGTTGAAGAACTTCTCTTCTCATTTTGGGAATCAACAGGCTAATAATCCATTTTCCTTCAGTATGGTCTCATTTAAAACGCTGTTAAAGAAAGCAAAGAAAAAAAAATCATATGGACAAACAAATGCCAACTGGGAAGGCTTCATAACTGTTGTAAACTGGTTGTTTGCACATTAGAGTGTGAATGCTGATTTTAACCTTTTCGTATGGATTTTTGTATGCGGTGTAATTGATAGGTGAGAACTATATTCCCTTATTGGCTTCCCATCTCTGTTACTTCTAGGCGTAAGACTAGATGGGGGTCAGAAACAGAAAATCGGTAATTGAAACCAGGAGCTGAAGTAGGAGGAATGTTGGGGCATTTGGAGCTATTGCTAAAACCTTTTCACTTTTGATACATCTAACAGTAGGAGTGAGTTCAGTCTATGCCCGTGACATTTGTGCCAATATTTAATTTCTTAAAAAACATTTCTAGTATCTTATAGACTGTCATTGTATGTACAATACTCCATGGGGCAAATGTGTTTTAGGGAGCTTTTTTCCTTGCGATTCTCCTTGTCTGTAAGAAAGTATATGTGGGGGGTGTAATACAGATCAGAGGCTCAGCCACTTGGTGTATATGCAGAGGGGAGCAGCTAACAATTCTGTATCTCTCCATAAACCATGCACTGAACACTGCTTAAAATACTAGCTTTTGTAAACTTTTGTGGAGTTAAAAAAAACCCTAAATTTTGAAACAAGACAATAAAATCCTGCATGGGGAGTGTGTTCATGTAGATGTCCTATGCAAAAGCCTCCTTTGGTTGTGCTTTAAAGACAAGAAGTTAGGCATGGCCTTTGTGTGTGTAGTACAATTTGTGGCTGTGATGCAAGGTTTTCTTCTGCCTTTTCTTCCCTCAAACCTTAAAGCACCATTGATCATCCTGATCTTTCTGCCATACCATCAAACATAGTTTCACTCTATGTCCTGTTTAAAATAAATAGCTTGCATTTCGATCAGAGTATACCATTTTTTAAAATACATGCAGTGTTGATTTATGGTTTTCTAAGCCATGACAAATGTAATACCTGCTCTGCTTGATTGCTTCCACCCCGTGTTTACTGCTGAACATTTGCTTTCT
Organism: Fregata magnificens; assembly: GCA_013389945.1. Lineage (NCBI taxonomy): Eukaryota > Metazoa > Chordata > Aves > Suliformes > Fregatidae > Fregata > Fregata magnificens. The sequence goes on along the minus strand of WAAD01010403.1, from coordinate 16,671 downwards.
TTCCTGGGCTGGGCTTTGCAAGGATGTGAGGGAGCG
>WAAD01010403.1:0-10608 GCA_013389945.1 Fregata magnificens | reverse complement strand
CTGCTTTACCTGCACTTTGTGAGTTAATTATATAAGCTGTTTGAATAAAATTTTGCTCTTAATTGTTTGTTTTGGGTATTGCTCATATTAAACACCTTTGCCAACCTATGACCAACTGCGAACTTAAATACATAGCAACTCTCACCGTTTCTGATTAGGTAAAGAATGCTGACCAGTGCATGATTAAAGACTCTACTGCTACGTGTATGGATATCTGTGTATACTTGCACATCCAGTGTTTGTGTTTGAGACTTCCTGTAGCCACAGGTGGAGAAGTAGTAAGGACACCAGCTGAAACTGATTGTTTCCACATAATCTGTGATACACTGTTTATCACTTTCCATTGAATTGACTTATCTTTAAATTAGGTGAAACCTCACTGAAAATCAGACTTTATATATGAACATTCAAATTACACCCAACACCAAAAAGTGTTTCTAGTTAATCAAAAGAACTGCATTCTGTTCTTAAATTTCCACCTCTTTTGTTCCTCTGTTTTTGTTTTGTTTTAATTTTATTTCTATTTTTTTTAGTGAGTGACAGTTGCTTCAGGAACCTTGCCGAGGATCGTAGTGGGATAAACCTTAAAGATCTGGTCCAAGACCCTTCTTTGTGAGTATCTGGCTCTTATTGCTAAGCAAAGAAAAGCTTCTTCATGATATCCTTGTGAGTAGTTTTGTAATTATATAAAGTAGTAGTATGACGAAGTACACTTAGTGCTTTAGTGTTAATATGCTTGCCAAGTTGTTAGTCTTTAATACAGACAAATATTATTAAAACCACGTTGTTTTTTACCTATTTCTATTCGTGAACTAACATCCAGTGAGCACATACAGTAAAAGGTACAAGAGCAGTCATCAGAGGTAACAGATTGTGCATGCTGGTATTTCTATGGAGGAGTTGTATGCACAATGTCACCCCTCTTTGTTTAAGGAGGAACTGCGTATAAATTAGGAGATTACTGGATAATTATGTTATCATTAGGTATCTTAACATGTAGAATGTTTTTTCTTTGTATCTGATTTCATACAGCTGATATTTATTTCTTCCTCTACTACCTGTTTTAATTCAAGTATATGAGCAGATGGTCTAATTTTTACCTCATGGCAAGACTAGTGGTCTTCACCTCGGTGTGGTATTTTCCTCTAAAATAAAATTCAACCTCATGAGCTCTGAGCTAGACTTGAAATTGTATCAAACCTTTTTGTGTTGGTTTTTTTTCTCTTCAGTTACCTTTAGTAATAGCTGAAAATGTTCTTGCTAGTGTGCACAAGTGTACCCCTTGTTATGAGGGAAGGGAAAGAGGGGAAGAATTCACATCTTTTTAACACGAATGATACTGCATTCCACAGTGAGTCCTTACGTGATGAGCCTTTACACTGGCAGAGCACATTTTTCAGTATTGGTTGGAAAGTAGCGGAAAATAAGATATATTTGACATCTTATGTCAGTTACAGGGGATTTTTAGTAATGAAGTAGATGCAGAATTTATTTTGTCATGTTGCTAAAGGTAAATGACGTGCAGATATACATGCATTCTTGGGAAATTTTGACATAATGTATGTAATATTTGATAATTTATAATTCTGAAATTATAGAGGTACAGGGGACAAGTATAATTGTTGCTTGAGATTCACAGAATGAATGCAATAGGGAAATTTTTAATAATTACTATCGAAGTGTTGAAGTCACGGCTATTTCAAAGGTCTTAATTTTCAACCAAAAGTTACCTTTTGAGTGAGTTTTTTGGTTGGTTGGTTGGTTTTTTTGAGAATCATACGTGGTTTTTTTGAGCTGCAGGTATGCTTACATGTACACATAGTTTTGGTTTTGCACCTCTGTAGTTTACTTTCAGAAAAGATGAATTGCCTTTGTTGTAGAATAATTATTTTCCTTGCTGTTTACCAAAAGTGATGAAATCTTCTGGTTTCCTTCCCTGACCATAACTTACATGAAGAAGATTGTAATAAATTATTGTAATCTGCAAAATAAATGAAATTGATTTCTGTTGCTGGTAGCATAAGAAGCATAAGTGACTGCCGTGTAGCCATTTTTATCACTTTGAAAGATTGAATAAAGTCTCAAAGCATCTGTTAGGTCTCAAGGACTGTTCATGACACTTCTCTTGTATGACAGATTATAGTGCAAGAAATGTCTGATTCTTCCTGCTTAATGATAGGAATGTGTAGACTTTGTTTTGTCTTTCCAAATTTATATTCTCGCAGTTTTACGACTGAGTGCCTATTAATAGTTCTTGCAAAATGTGTAACAGTGTGAGTGAATCTCCAAAATGCAGAAACGATCTAAGGCTATATTGTTCGTACTGGCCTCTGTTATGCAAAGAGAAATGCAAAGAACAGCATGGGGCCGAAGCATGAGTGTGCCAGACAAAGAGATGTTTTAACCTTTTTTGAAATAAGAATAAAGTTTAATTAAAATCTTTAGAGTATTTGGCTAAGATTTTCACCTACAATGATACCTGAAATAGCAAAATAACATTTGGTTCATCCTCTCACCAGTTTAATATTTACAAATTAGGATTTATTTGGTGCTTGTTCGCTCTGACTGTAGACGAACTGCCTCTTTTCTTTGTAATCTAGTATCAGATACTAATATCAGATTTACGTAAAAAATTGTGGTGCTTTCTCTGCAAATGGCTCTGTCACTCTAAAGGTTTGCAGTGCATTTGTAATGTATAACACTAATAAAATAGTTTAACAAAGAGAGTGCAAGAGATTTTAGGTTCATTAGCATGTAAATAGATAATCAGTGTATGCTTTTAACAGGAGTTCACATCACTAGCAGATGATGGGTTAGCAGCAGAGGTAGAAATACACTATAATATACCAAGAGCATAATATAAAAAAAAGTTTAAGTGGTTTTAGATTGGGGTGGTTTGATACATCATACAAAATGCATTTTGAATGTCCATTTCCTGTGAGACATAGCTACTTCAGACAGTTTTCTAAGCTACATCGGCATCTCCTTTGTTGTTTGCCACTCTTAGCTCCATCACAGATCCCTTCTCTTTTGTTATTGCAGAAGGCTTTTTCTGGAGGGCTAAAAGTGTGTCTTTACATTGAAATGAAACTCTATAAAGACAGCATTGTAGGGTTTTTGATTAGTGTCTGATTTATATCAAGTGTGCCTAATTGTCAACGTAGTCTTTTTTTTCCCCAATTGATTTCCTAGCTAGAGCAGTCTGGAGTCTGTAAATTTGATCTACTTTCAATTCTCTCATCATTAGTAATAAAATAAATCAGGAGTTTGATCATCTCTTTCTGTTTGTATGTGTTTTACTCTGTCAATGAAAATAAAAATGCTGCTTAAGAAAAAAACCAAGCATATCAAATAAACAAAGTGAGGAGTTACTGACTGTGGGAGAAGGAAGTATGCAACAATTTTACTATTAAAACTCATTTTGTAGTTAATTACAGAAAAGTTGAATTTGAATGAAAAGTTGATTAGAAGTTTAACTGAAAAGGTGATTTGAGATTTAACTGCTGTTCTTTCTTCATTGCAGCTGATCATAGAATGGTTTGGCTTGGAAGGGACCTTTAGAGGTCATCCAGGCCAACCCCCTACAATGAGCAGGGACATCTTCAACTAGATCAGATTGCTCAGAGCCCCGTGATGTCTCTGCTGTATACAGTGTCCAGTTTTGGACACAAAACTTAAAGGTGTAGAGATGTGTAGGAGAATGGCAAGAGGAGAAGGAGGTTAGAAAGTGCAATGGATGACAGGTGTTGCTTAATTTAGAAAACAACAGAGGAAAAGAGGAAGTATGAGTCGCTTACAGTATATAAAAGATTATTAAAGGGATTGTTCTTTTTGGCTGATGAGAAAGAATTAGTTCAATTTATAGCAGATGAGATTGTTTGGATAGTTGGAAAAAATTCTAAATGACAGCGTGATAAAGAAACTGGAATCTATTTCTAAGAATGACAGGGAGAACTCTGCAGATTACAGTCTATGTATATTTGATCCTATGTAAGTGTNCTCTTTTCTTTTCTTCTGTTCTGGCAGTTTGGCATCAGCATAGTTGATATGACCAAAAACCAGATGGAAATTATTTTGATTGCTATAGAGGTAACTTAATGTGGCTATGAATATTCAAAGCCTGTGATATGGTTTAGATGATGCACCCACTCCAGCCCTGCCTACCATTCCAGTAACACCTAAAAGATATTTAAAATTTTGCATTCTACAGAGGAGATTTATCTACATGAGAAGACTATAGGTGTCTTTCCATGAATGGTCCTAAATGGCAGAGCTGCAGACAGCAGGTTTAATTGGAGGAGCTAGGCTGGTGGTTCTTAGATGGTGGTGCAGGTCATCTTCAGGCTATGTTCAGGTGAAGTAAAATGCAATGGAACAGCTTAAGACGCTAGTAAAGTCCTGTTTTTGTGGGGAGATCTTTGAGGCTCTGTAGCAAGGCAAAATTTCTTAAGCTGGTGCTCATGGAAAAACAGAAAATTGATAAGTTCATTTGACTCCTTGCTCGGGAGCAGACTGAATGCTACCCTCTTTCTTCCCCTCCTTCTCTACCCTCAATACCCAGTCTGTGCTTAGGAGAGAAATGGGTTAGATAAAATTCAATATGGCTATCACCTGAAACTCCTCCTAGTTTCTTTACTACTGAATTTCTTCTAAATGTAAGTTTTTTAAATACACCTCTGAAGCACGAACCATCAGATCATTAGAGGGTTAGGTACACCTCCACCTACTTCAAAAGAAGTTCTATGTGTAGAGATTCCCAAGTTTTAGCTCTTAGCATCACTTTATAAGGTGTTCCTTTCAGCTCTAGCCAGTATATAGACATAAAGTTTATAAAATACTTGACAGAAAGGAGCATGCTTTTAATCTTTCTGTGGAATTTAGTAGCTGCAGCTGCATATAATCACTGATACCCATTTGTTTTGGAAACATCTTCAGAGCTTCTTTGAGATGAACAAGATCCAAGGGATTCTGAATAACTTCCTTCTTTCTAGGCAAAATCACATCACATCTCAGCTGTGTTTCATATTTCCTTCAGATTAGCTGACTTCAATTAAGAGAAGGTAGATAAATCTAAGAGGTAAGTACAGGTAACTTAACAGGAGATCGGAAGTTGTTTTAATACCTATGTACTACAGTAGCTTTTTTTTTTTTGTAAAATTTGTGAGAAGAAAATGTTATTTACCCTCCCTGTAATTGTATTAGAAAGACAATCAAAATGTTAATAATCCACAAGTTTAGTGCGTCTGTGTTAGAAACTTCTGGATGAACTTTGAATTCCATTTGTCCATGACAGGAGATAGAAGTCTGACAGAAGTCATCTTTGTCACTGCCTTGTTGCATTTTACAACCTTAGAAGGAGGGGCTAGATACTTTTTCTGGGAAGTAGTTGTGAGAGCTTTAGAATTTTTCACTTAATCTTAAGGACTGAAGATGATGAAGGAATTCTTGAGGAGCTCTGATTTATTTTATCTTACTGAGGACACAAGCTATACTGTAGGATTGAAGACCTGATAAATATGACATTACATCTGTGGATGTAAAATTTCACAGTGTGTATCTTCACTTGAAGAAACCTGTCTAGCAGTTGTTGAGGATAACTGGAAGTATCATAGTTTATTCTTTCTGGGTTTTGCTCATAATTTGAAAATCAGTAGCATGTTCTGTCTTGCACGTTATGATGATACCAGTTCTCTCCCTCTCCCCTTTGTGCAGCCTTTCTAGTTTTCCAGTGCCTATTATAATATATGAATGTCATGCCTGTTTCTTTTATTTAACTGCCGGTCTCAGTAATGCAGCATAGAGAGGAAATTTTTCTTCTGTAATCCTATCTGCTGTTATCTTGTTCTGCAGCAGCATTCTTGTGAGAGTTCATGCTCAGTTGTTTGTCCATTATTTGACTGTATTAGCACATGTTTTCCTGAATAGGCCTGGCTTACAAAAATATTTCTCTTGCCTCTCCTGTCTCCTGTTAGTGAGCTCACCTGTAAGCATCAAGTGATTTCACCAGGTGATCTTTGTCAGGACGGCTGGAGGACCCACTATGGTAGCCCAAAGTACTCTGTTATGCAGAGAAGCAATACTAAGGTGTATTTTAAGTATGGCATGTAGTGAAAAAGTTGTACTTGGCAAACTTCCAGAGATCTGACACCTACCTAAAGTAATTGATGATGATGAGTCTAATCTAATAAGCACTTCTTAAAGTTGATATAAATAGAATTGGCCTCATGCTATCCTGATGGTTTCTGATCGGTCTGGGGGAATGAGTGAGACAAGCCTTTATCTGCTTCAACTGCAAGCAGAGTTTGTATGTGCCTGAAAAAATTGTATTTACCATCCCTTCGAGATAATTAAAACATGCTTACCTTAAGCAGCCGAGGTTTCTTCTCAGGCCAGTTCCCTGCTTGGCTTCTCCATAGCCCAACCAGACTCCATCAAATGTATCACAGAGATTGTGCTGTAGTTCACGTGCCAAATAATTTTTACCTCCAGTCATATGAAAAAGTGCTTAAATGTTTTCTACAGTCATTTTGTAAGGGGCTCTCTGTTTAGGCATACTGATTATCTGAGGGAAATCTACTTCTCAGCTTCATTGAAGACCTCCATTACTTGCACTTCAGTAAAAGAATTTTCTCAACATATGAGATTCCTTGGCAGTTTGTAGCAAAAATTGCTAATATTGCATGCGTTTTTCTTTGGCTGTTTAGGCTTAATGACTCATAAACCTGTAGGAACAACTTCATCTGTCTGAAGCAAAACCTTAGCAGCAGTCTGTGGCAAGCGGAACATAAGAAAAATGTCTTTCTTAAGCACTTAGTAACTTTCAACTCTAGTAATTTTTTACCTCTTGGCCCAAAGCAGTCTCTTGTAACCTCTTTAAAGCTCCATGACAGCTTTATCTACCAACAGTAGTTACATTCAGAACAAACTTGCCTTCTTTCATCATACGGTTTCCAAATTCTAAGAAGGAATTTTCTTCCTTTTGCTCTTGCAATGCCCTGCAGTGGCCTGCAATTAAGAAATTTATGAGCTAATCAAGCAAGTGAAAAAGCTGGTCTGGAACTAGAGGCTGTGCAGCCCCAGCGCTGTGTCTGGGTTGATAAGCGTTGCTGAGGGTAAAGGGTTGTTTGCTTGCATGGTGGCTGCAGCTTGGGTGCTCCATCTGGCTTTTCAGTTCTAGTACTAGTTTCAGAATTAGTTCTAGTACTTCTCTGTGGTGCAGGGATGCACTGTTTGAAGTTTGTTAGCCAGGAACCTCTATCTAAATGTGTTAAGGGAACTTTACTTACTGTATCTGTAACTGGGGATCCTCCTTGTTATTAAGAAGTTTTAAATTAAATGCATTTAAAATGCGCTCTTTTATGGAGCTGTCTAAAGAAATGTTTGTTCTCTTTGGCTTGTTGCAGAACTAACAGTTATAAATGGATATATGATGATTTTTGGAATAAGAAACAACATCATTGGTTATGGACATTTACTAGATCCTTCATTTTCAGGGTTAAAGTTTATGTTATTTTTATTAGATGTACTTAAACTTTCATTTATAAAAGAAAATGCTAGAAAATATTTTCAAAAAGGTTCTAAAGAAAAGCTGTGTCCTTTTTGCTTTGTTTTACTAAGTTTACTGTCTGATGTCTGAAAAGAAATACATAGGACAGAGGTTGGAAAATGTTGATCAAGTTTCAATCTAGACAGTTTCACAAAACTGATTAAAAGTTGTTTCTATGTATGTTTTTAAACTTTGATTTTAAAAGTATCCACTGTGCTTGTCACTTAGAGTTCATGACAATTTTTTATTTTTCCAGTTGCAATTTTTAAATCCCTTTGTCTTAATACCTTACATTCTCCAATAGTACAAGAAAGAGCCATAATACAAAGAAGTAATTCACTACTTCCCATCAGCAGGCAGATGTTAGCCAGGCCTCAGCACACAGAAGGGTCACTTGGAAAGATGAACGCCACAACCGCTAATGTTACCCGCCTTCCTCCACCTTTCCTTGAGGTTTTGTTGCTGAGCATGACATCACGGTATGGAATATCCCTTTGGTCAGTTTGGGTCAGCACTGCTGACCCAGTGTCCCCTCCCAACTCTTTTCCCACCCCCACCCTCCTCACTGGCGTGGCAGAAGGGGAAAAGAAAAGGCGTTGATGCTGTGCAAGCACTCTTCAGCCATAGTTAAAATATTGGTGTGTTACCAATGCTATTTTAGTCACAAATCCAAAACACAGCAACATACCAGCTGCTGTGAAGAAAGTCAACTCCATCCCAGCCAGACCCAGTACACATGTGAGTAATATTACAATTGTGGTTTTTTCCTTTGCATTTGGAAGGAATATAGACAAGACTCCTGTGTGTCTGGGTATATTCAGGATCAGACCAAAATGACTTTGTACAGAAGAAGTAGGAAAAATGAGTATGAACCAAGTACTGTCACAGTCTCAGAGTTAAATATCAGAAGACTTTTTTTCTGTAATCATTTGCACTAATAATTGATAAGAATAGATTGGAGTAGAATGTAAAGTGTTCATTTGGTTGAATATAATTTTACAGCCCATCATTTGTTTTTGAATTTAATGGCATAGCAGCCCAGCTTCCTGGTCAATATTCCATTTTTTAAAATCACAGTCCAAGATCTTTTTAAAAGCTTCATGCATAATGCTAGGGATTTCCTTGAGGGATTATGCTGTACATCTCTCTGGCTTTGCTTTTTGTCTTTTCATCCAACCCAAATCCACCACAGCTTCTAGTTGCCCTCTCTAGACTTACTTTAGTGACCTTATCTTGCCTTTCTTGATCTTCTCATTTAAAGTTTCTTTTGGAGGGGTCTTTTGCTGTTGCATTTGCCATTTTCATCAGCTTTCCACTCTCTGAGGATCTGTGACTTTCAGAGCTCAAACAGCCTCTTCTAAGCCCATTTTGCCACCTCCAGGCTTCATCTGAATCTCAGCTAACCTGACTCTTCACCTGACCTCATTCTTCCTGACTCTAGTCTTCGTTTCTGTTTATATCCAGATCTTTTCTGGGTATTTAAAGGGGCTGTCTTCTCATAGTGTCTAGATATTGGAAAGAAAAATACTGTGTGTATCTACAGGAGAGAGATGGTCCAGTGCTGATCTTAGGTTAACCTGCATCAGTGGGTGGTCCTCTGAGAAGATCCTCTTAATACTCAGCAGTGTATTAAGTGTGTTTCTATATTCTCAGAAAAGAAAATAAGATATGAGGACTTACTAAAAACAGAAGACCTATTTATATGACTGTATAAACCTGGGATGTGCTTACATCGACTACTGTATTAACTTCTAAAAGGGGTATGGTATGGATCATAAGATTAAGCAGAGATTTGGAACAGCGCCTACACAAAGAGAAATTAAATAGAGTAGAACTTTTCACTTTAACCAAGAAACAACGTATGGTGGAGGTATGCAGAATGAATAGCATTAAAAAAAAAAAGTCAAAGGCAATTATTCACTGTTTTTCACGAATCAGAAATTGTGACAGGAAAAAATTCAGACAGCAGGTTTAAAATGAATAAAAGTACATACTCAAGTGTAGCAGAACTGAATGTTTCATAATTGATGGTGTGGAAGCCTGGAGTATAAATGATAGATACAAAAAACCGAATTAGACTGATGGACCTACTATGGCTGTTAAAGCTGATGATCTGCATGCAGCATCTAGGTTAGTAAAGCTGCTGAACTGAAGATGGCAAGAGGCAGTAAGTGTGTAGCAGGAGACAAATCATGCTCTATGTCATGTTTATTCCCTAAGCATTTGTTTCTCAACACCAGAAACATCACACTGAGTTGTGCGGACCTTTAGACTGAGCTGGTATGGCAATTTTTATATACTTCTTTCAGAAATAGTAGTTTGATAAACAGCGGAGCACATACGAACTTGAAATGTTTTTCCATGGGGTCAGCAAACACTTGTCCTTGAAAGTAGAGTGGGCTTCCCTGACATGGCTGAATTTAAATTTGGAACTCCCAGTAATGGAGGTACAAAAGCCTCTCAATGCAGCGGTTATAATAATTTATTACACGGGAGAAAATTTCTCTCCTCTAATCTCACTATTAAAAATGACTAAATGCTGTTGTAAAAAGCTCTTTCTTCTGAAAATCAATTGTGAGCTGACCCCTAGACATGGGTCTTTTTGTAGGAGAGGATACATTTTGTCAAAGCTATAAATATTTGAAAGAGTGCCTTATTTAGAGAAGACTTCTATGAAATTCATGTGCTTATTTGCAGTATAGATTAAGTTAGCAGGGAAACAGATAATCTGCTATTGAAAGATTGTAGTAGAACACCTAGCTTGGATGTAGAGGAAGCCTTTGCTGCACATCTTCGAAATGATTGTGACATTGAGATACAGAAGATTGCTACCGAGAGATGTTTTCATGCTTTTATACAATACTACTCACTGTATTTAAGTTCCGGATTGCTTCTTTCTTAATCAGAAAGGGTTGTCCTGCCGTCACTTGTCCTGGGGGACTCTTTAAAATCACTTTCTTTTTAGCACCGTACAGCAGAAATCTATACAGATGGCTAAAGAAGGAAGAAGCGTGCCGCCGGTGGAACTTTGGGTTTTTTGATTATGGGGAGGTTTACACGGC